>PVHP010006833.1:37905-59135 GCA_004024765.1 Zapus hudsonius | reverse complement strand
CTCCTGAGTGCTGGGATTAAAGGCGTGCCATTTTTAAAAAAATATTTTATTTATTCATTTTCAAGCAGACAGATACAGAGAGAGAGAGAGAGAGAGAGAGAGAGAGAGAGAGAGAGAGAGAGAGAGAGAGAGAGAGAGAGAGAGAGAACCAGGGGCCACCACCTTGTGGGTCTGGTTTATGTGGGTCCTGGGGAATCAAACCCGGGACCTTAGGCACTGGAGGCAAGTGCCTTAACTGCTGAGCCATCTCTCCAGCCCAAACAACCCCATTTTATGCACAAGGAAACGGAGGCTGAAACAGGTTTTAGTTACACCACCAGGACATTGCCCATAGTTGCTCTTTTTCCCTTTTTATCTGGTGTGTGCACGCACACACAGGTGCACAGTGAGGTCAGAGGACAACTTTTGGATTGGTCCTCACCTTCTGTCTTGTTTGAGGCAGGGTCTCACCTTGTTCATGGCTCCTTTTGTGAGTTTCTGGTAAATTCTTCTGTCTCCACCTCCCTTCTCACTGTAGGCTCTATGGGATTACAGAAGCCTGCCACAGCTTCCCGCTTTTCACGTGGAGTCTGGGGACTCAGGCGTTGTACACAAGCACTTTATCTCCTGGGCCATCTCCTTAGCCCTGCCTATCGTCTTTTGTGGCAAGAGGGTTGTCCTTAGGAGCAGGTGAAGAGAGAGTTGCTGGTGTTGGGGAAAGGTGAGAGGCCCCAAGTAATGAACAGCTCTTTGACAGGTTCGGAGCAACTGTGGCCATCGTCCTGACCATCTTTGTGCTCTCTGTGGTCACCATCATCATCTGCTTTACCTGCTCCTGCTGCTGTCTGTACAAGATGTGCCGCCGACCACGTCGTAAGTATGCCCACCCTGTCCCATTGTGGCCCTTCTTATATGAAGGTGCAGACTCCGTGCTGAGCAGTTGGAGGGATGGGGTGCAGGCAGACCTAGTCTCAAGACCTTGGGAGCTGAAGGATCTTGACTAATCAGGAGTCTCTTTACAGCTGTGGTGACCACCGCCACATCCACCACTGTGGTGCATGCCCCTTACCCTCAGCCTCCGAGTGTGCCCCCTAGCTACTCTGGACCGACATACCAGGGCTACCACCCCATGCCCCCCCAGCCAGGAATGCCAGCAGCACCTTACCCAACACAGTACCCACCACCCTACCCCACCCAGCCCATGGGCCCACCGGCCTACCACGAGACCTTCGCTGGTGAGTACCACTGTGGACTGGGCTCTCCGATAACCCTCCTGTGGTATTTATAATACAGCCCGATGCGCCCACAGCTAACCCATGGCCTCTCTTATTTTCAGCAGGTGCAGCTGCGCCCTACCCTGTCAGCCAGCCTCCATACAACCCGGCCTACGTGGATCCCCCAAAGGCAGTCCCCTGAGGGTATCCCCACCTCTCTAGATGCCACTTGATTATGTCATGTGTGAGTGGTGTGCAGGCACGGATCTTTGCTGCCCTGTGTGTGGTGTGTCCTGTCTAGACAAGTGGCTTTCTCTGATGCTGCCCAGGTAGGGGCATATTCTTGCCAGAATAGGTCAGGACCAACTCGTTTTATTCCTCACTTGAATTTATGCTTCCAGGAATCTCAAGCAAATCGGATGACGTAGGGAGGGAGGGTCTTTTTCAGTTCATCCAGGGTGACTCACTGTGGCCTGTGACATTAAGGTAGCAGCTTTTTGTATAGGCTCATGTCCTATTTTGGGGAGTAGCCAGGTACTGCTGAAGGCCGTGGCTTGTCCCCAGGGCTTGGGGCAGGTGTCCTGTTGTTCCTGGAGCCCATCGGTCAGCTCCTGATATCACAGCACCTCAGTCAAAGCATCCCCCACCCCCAACACACACCTGACTGGCTGCTGATGGGGAAACTTTCTGCCCTTGCCGGCCGGCCCTTGCCACGGGTGGGCAGGGGGAGCCTCTGCCCAGCAGCACACTCAGGTCTCCTCCCTGCAGTGTTTACTTTTGGCCAAACGTTTTTCCTGTTTTCTAATGTGTTATTGTTGTGAGGTTGACATCCCTTACTCTTGGAGAGAAATTTACCCCCAGAAGGGACAACCTGACCTCTGAGTCCCATTTTCCCTAATACCAGCCTCCTGCACCGTGGCTCTTTGTCCTGGCAGCAGGAATACCGGAGCCAAGAGGCTGTCTGGACCAAAGGAGGGGATAGAGGTAGGGCCTAGGTGCACCTCTGGCCCAGACACGAATACCTTGGTGTTCCCTGTTAATGTTTCACCAGCTGTCTTAGCTCTGTGTCTGTTGGTGTGTCTCTGAGCATCTCAGCTCTGTGCCCGTTTATAATAAACGCAAACATGTAGAGCTGTTTCTCCTTTCTTCAGGGCCTCGGCTGCTGGCATTGGGGCTTCTGTGAAATACTGTTCCCATCCACCTTTTCGATTTGTCTTTTCCCTACTTTATTTTTTTTTAGAGGCAGGGTCTCACTCTAGCCCAGGCTGACCTGGAAGTCACTATGTCTCTCAGGAGGACCTCCAACTAACAGATATCCTCCTACCTCAGCCTCCCAAATGCTGGCATTAAAAGTGTGTGCCACCATGCCCTGCTCTTGCCCCTGCCTTTATTGGCCTCTCCCAGGTTTGGACATCCTGGTGAGACAAGGGACAGGGCTGTGCGCCTTCCCTGAATGTGAGCAAGAGATCCAGGCTGATGAGGAGCATAAGAGAGACAAGTGACCACTCGGTGCCATGGGTGCATGTGGGGGGTGGTCTTTATTAGATTCTCCTTCTTGGACTACTGCCCTGGTGAGACCAGAGACAGTCCATAGAGCATGGCTACTGCCAAGGTCAGGAAGGCCAGAAAACCCAGTGGGGCCAGCAGCCCCTCCTGGGATGGGGCTTCCGGGATTTTCACTGGAGGAAAAGCCTTGGATCTCCTGCTGCTGCCAAGACTGGGGCTGGTGTTCCTGGCCGTGGCCGTGGGAGCAGATGGCCTTGTGCAGCTCCCAGCAGTGGCTGTGGCCCCATACATGGGCTTGACGGTGCTGAAGGGCCTGGCGTGAGCATCCACCCACCGCAGCAGGGCCTGCGGTCTCCACTGGCAGATGCTGAGTAGGGACAGAACATCGCCCTCAGCCGTGTGCGAGTCCACTGGGGCTTGTCCATACAGGCGGGCGTAGATGCTGCCCAGGCTGTAGCTCTTCCGTGGACCAGGCTCTGAGGGGCTGCTGGCTCGTTCCAAGGCCTTTAGGGCAGTGATGCTGTCCACACAGAAGGCACCATCCAGAAGACTGCTAAGGCCCAGCATAGCCAGCTCTGCTTGGAGCAAGGGGAAGTCATAGCGGTCACCGTTGTGTGCCACAAGGCACCAGGGCTGCGGTTGGCGCTGCAGGAAAGCCAGGAGCAGGTTGGCTAGAGTGTTATCGAAGTGTTGACGCCCATGTGCTACCAGCTCGGCTGTGCTCAGGCCTGTGATCTCACTGGCCGCAGGGTTACAGGCTTTTCCCGGAGCCACACACAAGGAGAGCTTGTCTACCACACGGGGTGGCAGGGGCACTGTGGGTCGTTGCCCTCCAGAGATGGGAGTATTCTCTAGGGCATATCTGTGGACAGCCAGCAGGCACAACTCTGTGATCTTGGGCTGAGAGAAGGGCAGGCCAGTGGCTTCCAGGTCCAAGAAGATGAGAGTCTGCATGGGGCCAGGAGGTGGGGCCTGTGAGCCCATGCCGAGCCTGGGGAGGAGCCTGAGGAGGGGGTTGAGAAAGGTCTAAAGGAGTCCGGGGCTGGAGGGAGGAGGGGCAGAGCGGTAAGGAGGCCTAGTTCAGGCCCTCCCTGCTGTCAGGGTCCATTTTCAGGGTAGTTTCCTTAGGGCCTAGGCATACTCTGGTTCCTTTGGGAGAGGGAATCCGTCTGTCATCCATGGGTTTGGCCCCTCTCCAAGTACCCACCTAGTCCAGGGTGAGGGAAACCCATGGCTTCTCTGCCCAACCCCGTCCCCTTAGATATGCATACTTACCGGCAGGCAGGCAGTAATGGCCTCAGCCAGCACTCTGCTGATCCGCTGCTGGCTGCTCTGGCGGGAAGTGAAACTGCCTGGGCCCGCCTACAGCCTGCTCGGCCAGCAAGGCCCGCCCTGTTAGTCAGCCTGCTGGCCTGCAGACTTACCCTCTGGCCAAACCTCCCTCTCCAAGCTCCCCGAAGGCCTTAGCAGCTATGGTCCTGCTAGCTGGAGCAATGACTAGGGCCCTTATGGCAGTAAGAGCCCACTTGAATTGTTACTTGAATTATCTTCAGGCCTCCTGAATGGCTTTTTTCTTGTGTCTAGTTCTTGGCCCACTTGCCCAGGCCTTCCAGGTATACATAGGGCTGGGCAAAGGGCTGCTCCCTCTCCTGCCACCCAATGGTTTCTTCCCCTGGCCTCAACACAAAGCTATGACTCAGGACAATTCCAGAGGCAGGCCAAGGCTTTTTCTCAAAGCAGATTAGTTACCATGGGGACCACGTCCACTCCAGCAAGGGAGATGAGGGGGAGGTGCCCAGCCTCACTGGGTCCAGTCCCTCCCTCTCAGTCCCACAAATCAGACTCAGGAAACAAGGCTGTGTTCTGAGCAGGAACTGCTGGTTATTGCTTTTAATCAGTGGATGAGATGAGGCAAGCAGGCGTTACTGGTGCCACCGTGTGGCCGGGTGCTCCGGGCCTCAGCTGCAGTCCATCTCGGTGTCCTCCATGTCCGTCTCCACAGCACAGAGGTCATCCAGGGCTGCCTCTGAGCCAAAAGGAAGAGGGTTCTAAGTGAAGCCCCAAGGTGCTAGAGTCTAGGGAGGCCCCCCTTTCCCAGAACCCACAGAAACTAACCAGTCCCTTCCATGTCCAGGCCTTGCTCCCACAGCTACTGCAAGCAAAGCGATAAAAGGCAATTCAGACCTAGACATTTCTAGAAAAACTGGCTCAACTTTGCCGATTCAATAGACCCAAGCAAAGGAGAACCCAGTATACTCAAAGAAGAACCAGAACAGAAAGGTAATGTCCCCAGTCCAGAAAAGGCTGTGGTGGCAGGGGAGGCTCACTGAGTCAAGCTAAGGGTTTGACTAGTTCATGAGCCTCAAGCCATGCCTGCCATATTGGGACTGGGCAGGAAGGGTCCTCTTGCCAGCTTACCTTCACAGTCGGTGACATCAGGAAGTGCTCGAATCAGCATGCTGACTCCTGGCATCACTTGGTCATACTGATGCAGGACCTCCACGCAGTGCACAGTAAAGAGCTTGTCCCTCTGGGACAGGCTGTGCAGCAGCAGCACTGTGTCCCGCAGACAGCGCACTGTGCGCTTCTGCTGCTCAGTCCTGTGGCCCGCCCCTGCCCTGCGCACAGTCAGCCACTGTCTGTGCAGCATCACGGTGAGCGCTCTGACCACCTAGGGTGAGAGGGCGCACAAGGGTCGTTCAGCTTCCTGCACCCTCACGCCTATTCAGCTTAGCTACCCTAGGGGAGCGGGATTCCGAGTGAGGCACAGGAACTTTGCACAGGGTCCCCTTACCCACCAATAAAGCTGCCACTGTTGCCCCTGGCTACTCACCTCCACATTGCATTGGCAGTTAGAAGCAGTGACTGGGGAGGAAGGGCTCTGCACACTCCGCTTGCTCAGGAGCCACACCACCTGGAACAAGAGGAGATGGTGTTCATCCCGTAAGGGCTTTCCCAGGCGTTTCCCAAGGAGCTCGGGCTGCTTTTGCAGATGCCTGTCTGCACGAGTGGGGTCCAAGTGGTGATGTGAGGCATCCCACGCCAGACTCAGGACTAGCATTCAAGTCTTATTTATTTGCAAGCAAAGAGAGAATGAGAATGGGTGCTCCAGGCTTCCTGCCACTGCAAATGAACTTCAGATGCATGTTCCACTAGGGATTTGGCTTATGTGGGTACTGGGGAATCAAACCTGGGCTGTCAGGCTTTGCAAGCAAATGCCTTTAACTGCTGAGCCATCTCTCCAGCCCATTTAAATCCTACCAACAGCCCACCTGCCTCCAGATCTCCCAGGCCCCAAAGTCTTAATAACATCAGGCAATTCTGCCAAGTCCCATGACAGCCTGGGACCCATCTGTATTGCATCTATGGAGTGGGGGTAAACTTTTTATCTCCGTACCTGCTAGACAAACTTGTTAGCAGAATGAATAAGCCCCATTTTGCCCACAGGTGGAGAGGAGACTCTGGGCTCTTAGAAAGGGGTGGAGTAGTAAGCAGTCTGCTTACCTCCTGTTCCAGCTGAAGCCACTGCATCTCTGAGGCCACTTTGTCAGGCCTGGATGTGATATACATGTGCAGCCGCAGGAGGAGACATTTTTCTGAAAAACATGCTCCCATCACTCAGGGTCACACCTAGCCCTCAGGAGACTAAACCTGTCCCTGTTGTAGCCCCTCCCTCTGCAGAATCGTAAGAGGCCCACTGTGCCCCTCACCTGAGTGAGAACACAGCTGCTGTGCAAGGCTGTCGTGGTCCAGCAGGAGGGAGAGCAGCTTAACAGCCAGCAGCACACAAAGCAGAGGCAGCTCTGGGCTGAGGCACTGGGGCAGCACTGGCAATACACAGGAGAACCTGCAGGGTGGGCCCAGAGATGGGGTGTTTCTCAAAGAGCCAATTCATCTAGACCTGGGTTCAAATGCTAGCCTGCCTGCCTGCGGCCTACTTGCTATGGAACAGTCTTGTGTGAGTGGCCACTTTCACTACCAGACTGCTGTGACTTAGGAATAACAAGCCCACAGCCAGGTATGATTGGCAAAGGCCTGCAATTCCAGCACTTGAGAGCAGAGGCAGGAGGATCAGCCAGCCCTGGCAAGCTACACTGTAAGTTCAAGATAAGCCTGGGATCCATGAGGGGAAAAAAATCTGGAAGGTGCTTGCTTGCAGTCTGACAGCCCATATCCAATTTTCCAGTAAAGCTAGATATGTAAAACGGTACATGCATCTGGAGTTCATTTGCAGTGCCAAAAAGCCCTGGCATGCTTTCTTTCTCTTGATGCCTAAGCGCGCACTCCTAGGATCCTCCTTGCCTCTGCTAGCAAATGGGTATGCAGACCACAACTTGAGTATGAGACATGTCCCTTGTCTACCACCACAGGAGTAGCCAGGGTTCTTAATACTTAGTAAAAAGTTGAGTATGGCAGAATCTTATGAGATCACTCACAGAAGAAGGCTGGCTGTTTTCTTTTCTTTTCGGTTTTTCGAGGTAGGGTCTCACTCTAGCCCAGGCTGACCTGGAATTCACTATGTAGTCTCAGGGTGGCCTTGAACTCATGGTGATCCTCCTACCTCTGCCTCCCGAGTGCTGGGATTAAAGGCGTGCGCTACCACGCCCGGCTAAGGCTGGCTGTTTTCTTGTCAGAAAACATGGGTTTCATCTGCTGCCAATCTAAGGTACACAGTGTAGTGCACGGGGTAGGGACCAAGGAACCAGTCCCACTCACACTGCCTGCAGCAGCAGGAAGGTAGGGAGATGGGCTCTCAAGAACACTATGGGCCCTGATGTGCACCCCTTCATACACCTGCAATGTCTACCTGCAATACCTCAGGAGAGCATGAGGTAAAAAATATATCTTTGTCATTAAAGAAGCAAGGGCTCACTATTTGGGGTGAACTCATTTTATTATAAATCCTCAAGCAAGAAGTTACATATTAGGCCAGGTGTGGTGGCGCATGCCTTTAGCCCCAGCATTGGGGAGGCAGAGGTAGGAGGATTGCCATGAGTTCAAGGCCAGCCTGAGACTACATAGTGAATTCCAGGTCAGCCTGGACTAGAGCAAGACCCTATCTTGAAAAACAAAAACAAACAAAAAGTTACATATTTAGTGACCAGGTGCATAATATGATCCTTTGTGGGAAGCTGGAATTCAACCTGATTGTAACCTGGCCTTCTCACAGGGCTGCACATGGTCCTAACTAGTCCAAGACCCCTGAAAGTATCTGGAGGAAAAAACTCCACTTTTGGATATAATGGCTTCCAAGTTTTTGTTTTTTTTTTTTTTTTTTGGTTTTTCAAGGTAGGGTCTCACTCTAGCCCAGGCTGACCTGGAATTCATACTATGTAGTCTCAGGGTGGCCTTGAACTCATGGTGATCCTCTACCTCTGCCTCCCGAGTGCTGGGATTAAAGGTGTGCGCCACCACGCCTGGCTAAGTTATTTTTCTTTTAAAAGATAGTCTCAGGGACTGCAGAGATGGCTTGGTGGTTAAAGGTGCTTGCTTGCAAAGCCTGATGGCCTAGGTTTGAGGCCACCTTGAGACTACATAGTGAATTCCAGGTCAGCCTGAGCTAGATCCTACCTCGAAAAGCCAGTAAATAAATAAATCAACAAATAAAATAACCAGGCTGTGTGGGGGATGCAAAGCCATGAGTGTCACATAAGCCAATGAACATGTGCAGTAAGCACCCATTCCATAGCTGTATTCTGCATACTCCTGTGGATAATTCAACATGAATGGAATGAGATATGTCTACCAAGAAAACTGGGGAAATGATGTTTTTTTGGGATTCATTCATTTGACAAATAAAGCAACTAGCCGCTAGAGGTAGGACCATGGGTGAGTTCTTCCCCTTTTGCAGTGCAGTGCTGTGTTCAATTCTGAGTGCTGCCTTTACGACAGTTCAGACTAGCCAGAAAATACTCACATGGAAACCAGGAAGTGCTATTAATAAAGGTATACTGAGGGCAGGAGAGATGGCTCAAGGGTTAAGGCCTGCAAACCCTACAACTCGGGTTCCATCCCCCAGGACCCACATAAAGCCAGATGCACAAGGTGGCACATGCACCTGGAATTGGTATGCAGTGGCTGGAGGCCCTAGAGTGCCCACTCTCTCTTTCCCTTTCTCTCTCTTCTTCTGCGAGTCTCTGTGCTAATAATAGATATTAATATTTAAAACAAGAAAGGCATGCAGAGTTCAGAGATGCATGCAGGCGTGGAGTTATCCCAACACATGAACTGGCCAGGAGGGAAACGGGGTGTCTGGAGGGTTGGTTGGCTGGGTTATAGTTTCTTCCCATCCTCTTGGGACTTTAGACTCCTAAATTGGGAATTTATAACAACAGTGTTCATGAACTAAGTTCACTACATGATAACTTTCAGCACATTTCTCTTAAGGAGCAAGTGACCTGCAATTCGTACTAGAGGTGGACACAGGATGACAGACTCTCAGTAAGGTCAGCTCATGGCTGCAGACCTTCCCCATCTGCTCGGATTCCTTTGGGAATTCTAAACTTAGATGTGTTGTGCCACATGATCTTTACCTTATCTCAGGTTCAAAGGCCTCTTGGACACTTCCATTAGTGCCTTACAGCCTCCTTTCTCATGCATTCCTTTTGCTTATCTGCTGTTCAAGATAGGAGTAAACCAAACCACTTATTAGTGGCTCCACTTCCCATCACTTCAGAACCTCCCAAACCAAGCTGACTAGTGGAGACAGGTCAAGATGTAAGCAAAAAGCCCAAGGGCCACAGGTTAAGAGGTCAGGGCATAACCACAGAAGCATGCTGCCTGTGGTGCTTTATACCTGGGCAAGAAATCTGAGGAAGCATTTTCAGCTAATTTCACCAAAACCTTGAGGCACTGGCTCAGAACACTAGCTTGAAAGTGACCTGATGTTACAGAAGAGAAAGCCAACAGGTGAAGCAGCATCTTCAACAATGGATGCTGTCCTTGGTCATCAGCAACTTCCCTGGGAGCTGAGGTCTTATCTGCATAAGTCTGTGTGTCTGTCCCATTTCCTTCCCCAGCAGCAGAATCTGCCCCCTTGCCCGACAGTAACAGGCAGACAACCGCTCCACTATGGCACACCAAGTGGTGAAGGATGCTAAGTGAAGCCACAGAGAAGTTTTCCAGGCTGCAAACTGAGTCCTCAGGGCTGACCTCTACTCCAGAGCTCACACAGGAGGTATGTGTTGGAGAGTCTGCAGGTGGTCCACTCCTCTTAGCTGCTGCTAAATCCTGCAGAGCCTGGCAGTGTAAGCCAATGAAGAACTGTACGAGGGGGAGGAGATACACAGCCCCAGGAAGCTGGCAGAGTGGGAAGGCTCTTCTGCCTCCCTCTGCTGGGTCTTTGTCATGTGAGCCTTCACTCCTGGCAACCAGATTCAGCCCAGTGAATGCCAAGTTCTGTGCTTCTCTCAGGGCAGAGGGGGAAAATGACCCATCATGAGAACCTGTGGTCCTGAGGCCTGAAATTCCAGTCAAGATGCTGACAACAAACAAAAGGAAAAGAGAAGGTTAAGGGTTTGACACCTTACTTGTCTGCAAAAGTCTCAGGCCTCCTTGCCAAGTCCCACAGATTTCCCAGGCTATCCAAGGCCAGAGAGGGACTTGCTTCCTTGCAACTCCTTCCCAAACAAGCTTTTCAGGTGTCCCACACTTACCTGACTAGCCCGGGGGGCTGCAAGAGGGTGCCTGTAGGAACCTCAGGACCACTGCTCAGGAGGTGGCAAAGACCAAGAGATGACCCTGGGATCAAAGGCTGCTTCAGGAGCAGGTTTATCAAAATGGAACCTGCAGAAGACAAGCTGACTCTAGAAGGTTCTGACATAAGAGATCCTTTCTTCATTCACATATATATGTCTTTTTTGTATTTTATCATTTAAAATATATATATATATATATATATATATATATATATATATATATATATATATATACACATATACATATATATACACATACATATTTTTGGGGGTTTGTTTTTGTTTTGTTTTTCGAGGTAGGGTCTCACTCTAGCCCAGGCTGACCTGGAATTCACTGTGTAATCTCAGGGTGGCCTTGAACTCATGGTGATCCTCCTACCTCTGCCTCCCAAGTGCTGGGATTAAAGGCGTACGCCACCACGTCTGGCTAAAAACATATAGATATTTTTGAGACAGGGTCTCACCATGTGCTCGAGCTGCCTTGAATTCATGATCTTCCTACTAGGATTATAAGCCTGTACCATCAAGTCTAGTCATAGAAGACTTTTTCTTTCTTTCTTTTCTGGTGTTTTCGAGATAAGAGTCTCACTCTATCCAGGCTGACCTGGAATTCACTCTATAGTCCCGGGCTGGCTTGGAACATTCACAGAGATCCATCCTCCTACCTCTGCTTCCTGAGTGCTGGAATTAAAGGCATGTGCCACCATGCCTGGCTTTTTTTTTAAAATATGGAATATTTCACAAATTTGTGTCACCCTTGTGCAGGGACCACACTAATCTCTGTATTGTTCCAATTTTAGTATGTGAGCACTGGGAGTCCTTTTCTATGGACTCAAATGAAAAGGGAGGGCCAGCCATTCTATAAGCTACCAAGCCTTGTTAGTCCGAAAAGCTTTTATTTATTTGCAAAGAATGGGTACACAGAGAGAATGGGTGCACCAGGGTCTCTAGCCATTGCTACAACTCCAGATGCATGCATCACTTTGTGCATCTGGCTTTATGTGGGTACTAGGGAATCGAGCCTGGGCAGTCAGGCATTGCAGAAAAGTGCCTTAACCACTGAGCCATCTCTCCAGCCCCCAGAAAGCTTTTACACACCTTCTCTTGGTTCTATTTTTTTTTTTTTTTTTTTTTTTCCCTTCTTAGACACAGGTCTCACTATGCTGCAGAGGCTGGCCTTGCACTCCTGGCTCAAGTGATCCTTCTATTTCATCTCCCAAATATCTTTCCTTTTCATGAAGTCATCTACTTAAGTCACAACCTCCTATCTACGTGCCTGAACCCTCTGAAGGACTGCCTGGGACAGTCAGAAACCCAGACAGTTACACAGACAAATAGAACATGGCAGAGCATAATGGGAGCCAGGCAGGCTCCTGCAGGAAAAGTAAGAATTCTGGTACCTTGTGTGCTTGATCTTTGCATCCAGCTGTCAATAAGACTTTTCTGCTGTACTTCTTGCTTTGTGGGGGTACCTCTGAAACTGTGGGTCATATGACCTGAAACTAGACAAAATGTGACTCAAAAGCTGAGCACAAAAACATACCCATATCAGAAACTTTTTTATTTGTCTGCTTTTTTCAGGTACGGTCTTGCTCTAGCCCAGGCTGACATGCAACTCACTACGTAGTCTCATGCTGGCCTCGAACTCTTGCTGATCCTCCTACCTCTGCTTCCCCAGTGCTGGGATCAGAGGAATGTGCCACCACGCCCAGCTCAGAAACTCTTACATGCAATGAAATGAAAAGACTGAGTGTTCTCTTCTTTGACCTTGGGCCAAAACCAGAGCCAAAGTGGCTCAAGATCCCTGGCATCTTTTGCCTACTGTAAAACAGTATAAAAAATCACACAAGAAAAAGAAAAGGGAACTGTTTGCTTCACTTCAAATGAAGCAATAACATGAAAAGAGTAACCACTAACATGTCTGTAAAGCCTAGCATGTGCCAGAACCGCTCCAAGAGTTTCATCCACGTGAACCCACTCCTTCTTTAGAGCATCCTATGAGGAAGTGTCTGGTTGGCTGCTTTACATGTAGAAAACCAGGCACTTGCCCTGCCAGTAAGTAGTGCATTCAGGACTCACACCCAGGCTGCTGGCTCAGGCAGTGCTCCTTCAGTTGGAGAGACCAACCATGGGGCAGCAGTTTCTCAGAAGTCAAGCTATGGCCAAGAATTTGAAAAGGTTGATGGTGGGAAGGGAGCCAATGTACGTAAGTACATTCTCAGAGTGAAAACTACTCGTGCTAGTTGGCGTCCTTCTAGAGGATTTATGTCGTCAGCCATGTAAATGAGCTACCTTGAAACAGACCCTCCAGCCTCAACACCATCCCTCTATGCCCACTGCACCCTGCCAAATTTTGGAACTATAGAAATTGGCAAAGAGTAAATAGCAACTGTTGTTTTAGCCTAATGTTGGATAATCAGTTATATAGCAGTAGTCTGACTTACCCTCTTGGCCCCCTAGAGACTTACAGGCTGCGTCTATCTGGCAGGGATAGGATAGTGGCATATTAGCACTAAAAGACTCCTTTGTAGGGAAAGATGTTTTCTTGAAGTGTGAAGAACATGCTTCTGGCTTTGTATCCACAGAAGAGCCTTTCCTAGGGCTAGAAAAAGTTAAATATGAAACTTGGAAGTTACAAAACTTTCAACAAAATTTGAACTTTTTCATATCTAGACATTTTGACCAAAGGTCCCATGTACTAGAGATGTATCCTTCTTTGTCCAGGATAATAGTACAAAATCAAAAGCATTCTGGCTGGGCGTGGTGGCACATGCCTTTAATCCCAGCACTCGGAAGGCAGAGGTAGGAGGATCATCATGAGTTCAAGGTCAGCCTGAGGCTACATAGTGAATTCCAGGTCAGCCTGAGCTAGAGCGAGACCCTACCTCGAAAAACAAAACAAAACAACAACAAAAAAGCATTCTGACCCAAATTACAAATAAAGGGGCTGGGGAGATGGTTCAGTGGATAAAGACCTTGTCGCTCAAGCTGGAGAACTGGGGTTTGATCTCTAGGCCTCATGTAAAAGAAAGAAGCTAAGCCAGAAGTTGTGGTCGGCTTCTGGAACCCCAGCCCGCTGACAGTGAGAGGGGAGGGGACAGGATCATGTCCAGGAAACTCATGGATAGTGCACCAGAGTGCACTATCCAAGCGAGACTCCAGAGCAGAGAAGCCTGCCTCAATGTGGAAAGGCAAAGATTGATCCAAAAGTTGTCCTCGTACCTCCACACATGCACCGTAGCAGGCGCACACCCACACTCACAAGAACATACATACACAGTAAGTTTTTTAAATTCCTAAAAATGTATTTATTTCTGTGTTCTCCTAGGCACTCAAAAATATTGGTCATAAGTTCTTTAATTTTTTTGTTGTTGTTTTTCGAGGTAGGGTCTAGCTCAGGCTGGTCTTTAACTCACAGCCATCCTATCTCTGCCTCTGAAGTGCTGGGATTAAAGGCATGTGCCATCACTGATGCCCAGCACCTTTATTATTTCTAATTCAACTGAAAAAACATTTTTCAATGTTGAACAACCTAATTTTTAGTAACCCAGGATTGAATCTGAAGACTTTCAAAAAAAAGGTCTACAAGGCGTGGTGGCTCACAGAAGATTGCTATGAGTTTGAGGCCAGCCTAGGTTGCAGAGTGAGACCCTGGCTCAAAGAAACCAACCAACCACAAGGTGTGCTGAAATCTGAGTCAGTGCCTCAGTAACAGTCTAATGACATTCCCCCATAAGACAAGCGTTCTCAGTCCTCCAGTCTGTTCCTGCTGTGACTTCCTCACCTCTCCCATCTCACCTGCCATATGCAAGGCAAGTTCAATTTCACACCCTGCTCAACATAAGCAAAGGCAGCAGAATGTTCCATACCAGAAAGAATTCCAGTTTCATGGCTGATACTGACAAGGCCAGGCTGCTCTGGTAGGTAGATGGCAGGACACAAACCATTAACAAGTCTGCTGCATCTGGCAGCAAGAAGGTCTGTTAGACAAAGAACTGGATGGCAAATGAGCACAAGTATTTCAAGTAGCCAGACTAAAATGCCCCTATGCGTGGGGAGGAAATTTTGGCAAGTTAAAAGAATTTACATAACAATAGAGGCTTCATCTAAACCACCTCTGCATCCTTTTTTTTTTTTTTGGTTTTTCGAGGTAGGGTCTCACTCTAGCCCAGGCTGACCTGGAATTCACTATGTAGTCTCAGGGTGGCCTTGAACTCATGGTGATCCTCCTACCTCTGCCTCCCAAGTGCTGGGATTAAAGGTGTGAGCCACCACGCCCGGCTAGCTCTGCATCCTTCACAAAAGAGGACCTCTGTACAGGTGGCAGAGTCTAAATAGCCTTAATTCAGAACAAGCCCAGTGAGTGTTCGATTTTTACTAAATATTACAATACTAACCTATCCCTCTAGCTCCATCCTTACCTGACATGGGATATGGAAGGAGCAGACAATTTATTTGTTCGTTCACTGCTCTGAAGCTTAGTCCTTAATTCATTCATTTCTGCATCTTTAAACTGGAGTTCAGTCTGCAATGATTGGAGCTGAGAAGCAAAAGAAACATACTTAAAATGGCATCATCTTACACACAAAAATATTTCTTGGCTTCGAAATCCCAAACTAGTAAAGTGAAAACAGTGAAAAATACATATATGAAAGTGTGCTGTAAGCTAAATACCCTCTAATACTAAACTTCCCCACCCCTGTGACAGCATGATACTCTAGAAAGATATTTGACTCTATTTTGAAGGCAGCTTATGAGGGCTCAAACAGCTTCACCACTTATTTAGCCTCTTTGAACATGTAACATACATACCTATTTTCATATTTGGAGAGAAGGAAGGGTTAAGTAAAATGATGAGTTAAAAAAAAAAAAGGAGCCGGGCATGGTGGCACACGCTTTTAATCCCAGCACTCAGGAGGCAGAGGTAGGGCGTATACTGTGAGTTCAAGGCCACCCTATGACTATATAGTGAATTCCAGGTCAGCCCAGAATAGAGTGAGACCCTACTTCAAAAATTAAAAATAAAAAAATAAATTATTTGGAGCCTCAGTACAACTGTGTCTTCCCAGATTTGGATCTGGAAACTAATATATTTCCTCTTGGACTAAGATAGGTCAACTGCATTTTTCTTTTCAATGTTTATTATTTATTTACTTCCATGTGTGTGCATGTGCATCAGCGTCTCTTCCTACCGTAAACAAATACCCATCTTCCCCATCTGGCTTTATGTGGATGGCTGAGGAAATTGAAGCTGGGCCAGCAGGCATTGAAAACACCTTTAACTGCTCTAGCCTCTCAACTGAATTTCTATACTACCAAAGAGCCCTAATTTACACCTGTTTCTAAGCTAGTGAGTTATTTCTGCTAAGACTAATAGCCACAGGAAATGTGAGCCTCATTTTAGCCCTTTTCCAAACCAAATGTAGACCCTGAAGAAAAGGCACATGGCATTCATTAAGAGCAGAAGTAGTTAAGACAAACAACTGTTCAAGCCTCTACTGGAGATTTATGGGCAACATGGTTATTGCGTCTAAAGGAAGTCATGCAAAACAAGCGCTCTGGATCACCTTTTTGGAGAACTCCTTTTCTTTGTCACTGAGCGCTTGGGTTTTCTCTTGTTCAAGAAGAAAATGTGATCTTCTCTGTTCTTCTAAAATAGATTCTGTCTGGTGCAGTGAGTCACGCAAAATTTTAATTTCTCCATTCTTAATTAGGACTTCTTCTTCCATTGCTTTTAGCTGCAAATCCCCCCCAAACAGTTGATATTCAGCAAGAGTAGTTTAAGGATATTTATTTATTTATTTGCAAGTAGAGAGCAAGAGAGAGAGAGAGAGAGAGAGAGAGAGAGAGAGAGAGAGAGAGAGAGAGAGAGAGAGAGAGAGAGAGAGAGAGAATAGGCATAATAGGCATACCAGGGCCTCTAGCTGCTGCAAACAAATTCCAGATGCATGTGCCACTTTGTGCATCAGGCTTTACATAGGTACTGGAGAATTAACTCTCAAGTTAGTTAGTTAGGTTTTACAGGCAAGCACCTTAACCACTGAGCAATGTCTCCAGCCCCTTGGTTTAGAACTTTTATATGTGGGGCTGGAGAGATTATTCAGTGGTTAGAGGCACTTGCTTAAAACTTATGTTTTATGCTTTCTAACACTTAATGAATGAATTAGCTACACAAACTACAAGCCAGCGCTGGCAGTGTCATTTAGTGGTAGAGTATGTGCCTAGCATGTACAAGGCCCTGGATTCAATCCTCAGCATCAAAACCATATAAACAGGCTGGAGAGATGGCTCAGTAGTTAAGGTGCTTGCCTGCAGAACCTAATGTCCCAGGTTTGATTCCCTAGTACCCATGTAAAGCCAAATGCACAAAGTAGTACATGCATCTGGAGTTCATATGCAGTGGCTAGAGGCCCTGGCATGTCCATTCTCTCTATCTGCCTCTGTCTCTCAAATAAAATAAATAAAAACACATAAATAATAAAAGAAAGCCGGGCGTGGTGGCACGTGCCTTTAATCCCAGCACTCGGGAGGCAGAGGTAGGAGGATTGCTGTGAGTTCAAGGCCACCCTGAGACTACATAGTGAATTCCAGGTCAGCCTGGGCTAGAGCGAGACCCTACCGAAAAATAAAAACAACAAAAAACAAACAAACAAACAAAAAACAAGAAGTCTTACCTTTTCCTTCAGTTCTTTGAACTGTGTTTGAAATACTTCTAATTCAAAATTATCTTTAACTGGAGCAGTCTCTCTGTTTTTTCCTGCAGAATTTTTTGACATCCCATCTAATCTGCGGACCTTATGAACACCTGTAAAAAAAAAACCAGTAAATTGTGCATAGTGGCTCATTTCTGTAATCTCAGCATTTGGAAGGCTGAAGCAGGGGGATCTCTCAAGTTCAAGAACATCCTGGTTACATGGTGAAATCCTATCTCAAAAATAAAAGGGGCTGGAGAGATGGGTCAATGGTTAAGGTGCTTGCCTGCAGACTCTAACGACCTGAGTTCAATTCCCCAGTACCCACATAAAGCCAGATGCACAAAGTAGCACATATATCTGGAGTTTATTTGCAGTGATTGGAGGTCCTGGCACATCCATTCTATCTTTCTTCTCTCTACCTCTCTGCTTGAAAATAAATTAATAAATAAGAATATATTTTTAAAAAAGAAGGCAAAGTGAATGATAAATTATGTAGGTGAAGGGGAGGAGCTGCCTTGTGCCATTGGATGTAGTCACTGAATATCTTAAATTTCTCTCTTTTTTTTTTTTTTTTTTGGTTTTTTCGAGGTAGGGTCTCACTCTAGTCCAGGCTGACCTGGAATTCACTATGTAGTCTCAGGCTGGCCTCAAACTCATGGCGATCCTCCTACCTCTGCCTCCCAAGTGCTGGGATTAAAGGCGTGTGCCACCACGCCCGGCTAATTTCTCTATTCTTAATTAGGACTTCTTCCATAGTAGTGTTAATCACTGCCTTATAGAACATCTGATCATCAATGATTGTTCCCCCTCCCCCAAGGTAGAACATCTTACTCTAGCCCAGAATGACCAGACTCACTATAGTTCCAGGCTGGCCTCCAGCTCATAGTGATCCTCCTACCTCTGCCTCCCCAGGGCTGGGATTAAAGGTTTGAACCACAATGCCTGGCAGTGCAAGGTGATCTTAAACTTTTCAGGGAATTCACAAGGTTGCATTCATTCCCTATCTAGAATGTAAGCTCCACAAAGGAAGGAGCTTTTTGTATTTTATTCATTGCCAGTTCTGCTGCAGGTCCTAACCTTTGGGTACTTAGCATTGGTTGTATACAAGAATGCCTTTCATCTCCTTCCATATGTCTCGTATGTTCTATGTATGACCGCGAAGACGTTTATCTAGAGCCTCTCACAAAGATTATGATGGCTTTAAGGGTGGTCATAGTAAGGTTCCAAGAATCTCAGCTTAGAAACAAGAACAGAGTGGCCTAAACTTTGGAAAATAAATATTAGCGCCGGTTGTGGCGCACACAGGTAGGATATTGCTGAAGAGGCGGAGGCTGGAGGATCAGGAGTTCGAGGCCAGCCTGGGCTATCCATTAAAAAAATAAATCATAAAAAAAGAAGATAAATATCAGTCTAGCTATATGTCAATAGTCTAGCTATATTTCAAATCACCTGTTTGACAGTCTGGCTCACCCCTCCCCTCAAAAAAAAAAAATCAGAGGGCTTTTGGAACACAAGTGCTGCTAAAATCAGGGTGTTCATATATATATGTATGTATGTTGCTGCTGTTCCTATATTTTAAAAAGAGAAAGAGCAGTGTCGGTGGTGCAAGCTGGCCGCAGGATCGGAAGCTGTGCACCACCTGCAGGGAAAGCCGGGACCAGCACTCACAGGACAGGCTCCGAACCTCAGCCGGACACTGGCCCAGGGCCTGGGACGCGAGGATGTCGAGTTCCTCTAGGTCGTCTGCGGTGAATTCCTCGTGCGCGCCGAATGGGTCCTCCGGGTCTGGGCCCATGGCCGCCGGGCAGCCACGGGCCCGCTTGCTCGGAGGGTGCCCGGTACCGAGCGACGGGCCGGGAAGAGGCGCCGCCGGCCCGCTTTGCCTCATGCTGCTCGCTGCGGGAAACCCAGCCATGAAGACTTCCCTCCACCCCAAATGTCCACGGTCGCCGAGCGGAGAAATCCACGCAGAGACGGGACGGTCCAACCGCCCGCGCGCCGCCGCCGACCCAGCAACTAGCCCCGCCCCCGAGCTCCCGGCCAATCAGCTGCCAGCCCGGGCGGGCGCGGGGGAATGACGTACAGAGCGCGCCTCCACGCTCACTCGGATGCCTGCGGGTGTCCGCTCCGCCCTGCCTGGTGCCTAGTGCCGTCGGACTTCCCGGCGTCGTGGGGTCAAGGACGGTGGTCGTTCTGAATCCCGAAGGGGGTGTATTCTCCCTTACCTCACTGCCGGATACCCAGACTCAGGGAAGCGGCGGGAAGGAGTTAGGAGTGGAGCAGTTGTGAGCAGCTTCCGGAATAGTCAATGCATCGAGAATGTGCATTTGAGGGCCATGCTA
The DNA here is from genome assembly GCA_004024765.1 of Zapus hudsonius. Classification (NCBI taxonomy): domain Eukaryota; kingdom Metazoa; phylum Chordata; class Mammalia; order Rodentia; family Dipodidae; genus Zapus; species Zapus hudsonius. The sequence goes on along the minus strand of PVHP010006833.1, from coordinate 39,702 downwards.
AGAATGGCGCGGCTGTGTGGAAACTGCTCCTACTGTTAACGTGCATCTCTCTCTGAGTTGCAGGAATGTTTTTGTCCTTAGGGATGGCTGTGTAGAGATGAACTTCTAGAGTCAAGGAAAGCCCACGGGTGGTCACCCCTGAGTTGCCCTACAAGGTTGAGTGGGAGTTAGCAAGAAAAAAGGGTAGGAGGCTGACTCATGGGGTTACTCAGTGATTTAAGGGGCTGGAGAGATGATTCAGCGGTTAAAGGCACTTAATTGCAAAGCCTGCCGGCCTGGGTTCAATTCCTTTTACTCGCTTGAAACCATATGCACAAAGTGGTGTGTGCATTTGGAGTTCGTTTGGAATGGCAAGAGGTCATGGTATACCCATTCCCATTCCCCCCTCCATGCAAATATATATATATATATATTGCTTTATCCAGGTAGGGTCTCGCTCTAGTCCAGGCTAATCTGGAATTCACTATGTAGTCTCAGGGTGATCTTGAACTCATGGTGATCCTACCTCTGCCTCGCGAGTGCTGGGACTAAAGGCGTGGGCCACCATGTCAGGCTAAAAATATTTTTAAAAAGTGTTTTTCAAAAAAAATAATTAAGGGTTAGAGTGAGACCCTATCTCGAAAAACCAAAAAAAAAAAAATTAAGATGAGGGTGGGCTCAGAAGATGGCACTTGCCAGCCTGGGTATAACACACACACACACACACACACACACACACACACACACACAACTTGACATAAAGCACCAGGTAGGAATTACCTATGACAAAGGGAGAAGGAAAGACTTCACAGAAAAGCAGAGATTTGTACTAGGCTTGGATTCCTACCAGGATTTTATTGAGCAGCAGTGGTATGAAGAACAGTATGTAGCAATGGAGTGACATTGCAAAGCAACCAATCAAGACTTTTCAACCTTGAGTGCACAGTACCAGTCTTAGCCTGGAAATTGCTAGAATTCCTAGAAGGCCTTAGTGTTTTTGTTTGTTTGAAGTAGGGCCTGACTCCAACCCATGCTGACCTGGAACTCACTCTGTAGTCTTAGGCTGGCCTCATGTGGGTACTGGGGAATTGAACCTGGGCCATCAGGCTTTGCAAATCAGTGCTTTCAACCGCTGAGCCATCTCTCCAGCTCATTTGTCTTTATTTATCTTTGTTTCTGACTTAGAATTCACTATGTAGTCTCAAGGTGGCCTCGAACTCATGGCACTCCTACCTCTGCTTCACAAGTACTGGGATTAGAGGCATGCACTAACATGCCCAGCTCAGTTTTCTTTTTTAAAATGCATTTATTTATTTAAAAGAGAAGTGCCGGGCGTGGTGGCTCACGCCTTTAATCCCAGCACTCTGGAGGCAGAGGTAGGAGGATCACCATGAGGAGGCCACCCTGAGACTACATGGTGAATTCCAGGTCAGCCTGGACTAGAGTGAGACCCTACCTCGAAAAACAAACAAACAAAAAAAAGGTTGTTGGTTGTTTAAAGTGCAATCCCTTCCACAAACTTCAGGTTCCCTGAACACACAACCACGCAAGAATAACAGCCTTTCAAATGAGTAGGTTTAATTCTAGGCAATACAGAATGCAGAGAACTGGAAACTGCAGACTGGATGCAAGACTGGGTTTATTTGAAGTTCACAGCTGAGGTAGGAATGGCTGAATGAAAGCTAGAGACAATGGGCCACTGTATGATTTCTTTTTCCTTTTTCCTTTTTTTTTTTTTTTACAAAAGTTTATTGTAATGTACAGCAGACTCCAAGACAACACTTCATTCTAGTTACAGGTGGCAAAAGATGTCATGGC
>PVHP010006833.1:0-37805 GCA_004024765.1 Zapus hudsonius | reverse complement strand
TGTAAAGGGAAAAGTCAGTTGTTAAGGAATAGTGTTTTTTTCTTTTTTAAAATTAATTTATTTTTATTGTCCATAATGAGTTACACTATTTAGTGGGCAAACGAGTTGTTATCCCCAGTTCCCCAATTTTTCTTTCTTTCTTTTTTTTTTTTTTGGTTTTTCGAGGTAGGTCTCACTCTAGCCCAGGCTGACCTGGAATTCACTCTGTAGTCTCAGGGTGGCCTTGAACTCATGGCAATCCTCCTACCTCTGCCTCCCAAGTGCTGGGATTAAAGGCGTGCACCACCACACCCAGCTTTCTTTCTTTTTAAAAATATTTTTATTTGCAAGTAGAGACAGACAGAGATAATGTGTGCACCAGGGCCTCCAGCCACTGCAAACTAACTTCAGACACATGCGCCCCCTTGTGGATCTGGCTTTATGTGGGTACTGGGGAACCGATCTCCAGTTCTACTGCTTAGCAGGTAAACACCTTACCTGCTAAGCCATCCCTCCAGCCCTGTTTTATTATTATTATTATTATTATTATTATTATTATTTTGTTAAAGGCAGAGTTAATCTACAGCCCAAGCTGGCCTCAAATTCACAGTGGTCCTACTTCAGCCTACCAAATATGAGATTAAAGGTGTGAGCCACCACCTGGTGAAAAGTATAATTCTTATGGTTACTGTGTATACTTCACAGATATCCTATTAATTTTCCTGTCATAATAATCCATCTTACAGATAAAGAAGTTGGTGTGTTTGGTGTTCTTGCCTGAGTAGTTGGATCTTATTTTTTGGGTATTTGTTTTATTGAAATAGGGCCTTGCTATGCAGCAGAGGTAGGCCTCCGATTCATCCTTCTGCCTCGGCCTCCCGAGTGCTAGGATGACTAGTGTGCACCAACAACAGATTCAGGAAGTTGTGGCTTCTAAGTGCATATACTCTCTTTTTAAAAATATTTTAGGGCTGGAGAGATGGCTCGGTGGTTAAGTTGCTTGACTCCAGAGCCTAACTACCTGAGTTCAATTCCCCAGTGCCCATGTAAGCCAGATGCACAAAGTGGCGCATGCATCTGGAGTTTGTTTGGAGTGGCTGGAGGCCCTGATGCACCCATTCTCTCTCTCCCCCCAGGCTCTCTCTGCTTGCAAATGAATAAATATTTTTAAAAAAATTATTACATGTGCACATACATGTGTGTGTGTGCATGTCACAGTGCCCACATAGAGGTCTGAGGACAATTTTCAGGTTGTCACTTGCTCACCTAATTTAAGGCAGGGTTTCTCTTTCTGGATTCTCACTCTGCTGTGCTCACCATGAGCTTTCTAGGAAATTCTCCTGTCTCTACCTGCCATTTTTGGGTTATTGTGCTGGGATTATAGAAGCTTGCTAAGGTTTCTAGCTTTAAATTTTTTTTATTAAAATATTTTTATTCACTTATGTGCAAGCAGAGAGAAGAGACACAGAAAGAATGGGTATACCAGGGTCTCCAGACTCATGTGCCACTTTATCTGGCTTTATGTGGGTACTGTGGAATCGAACTTGGGTTGTTAGGCTATACAAGTAAGTGCCTCAACTGCTAAGCCATCTCTCCAGCTGTGCTATTTTTTTTTTTTAACATGAGGTTTGTGGATCAAACCCAGGTACTCCAACTTCAGTGGTGCACACTTTATCCACTGAGCCATCTCCCTAGCCCGGAAGTGCGCACTCATAACTGTCAAATACACCACATCCCATCTTTATTCCTGAAAGCTGGTTTACTCAATGTATTTGTAAATTATAGTAGGTGATTTAGGAAACAAAGAATAATGCCCAATACAAGGATGAAGATATAAAAGGGTGTGACAAAATGAAACCTTAAAAAAATTTTTTTTAAAGCTTGGGGGTGGTGGGGGAGAAGAGAAACAAGCATATAAATACTACTTTAGGGATCACTTCTATAGTTGGAGAAACATGCCTATAATACCAGCACCTGGAAGGCTAAGACAGTGGGATAAGGAGATAAGGAATTCAAGGCCAGCTCAGGCTGTATTCCTGACTGTCAAAAATGAACACCTCCTAAACACCAAAGAGAAAATGTTCAATGAGAAACAAGCTATGCTGGCTGGGTATCCCTCTTCAAAAATGCTTGAGACCAACGCTTTGTGCACATAGCCCAAAAGTAACATTACACAGTATTTTGAGTGTACATGCATCTTGACTGCAACTCATCACACAAAGTCAGGTATGGAATTTTCTACTTCTGATGTCAGGTCGGCACAAGCATTTCAGATTACTGATGCTCAATCTATAAAAGATGTCAAGGTCAGACCTCCCTATGTGCAGTCACAGATAAGAGAAGGTGCAAGATACCAGACCTCATTCTGAAAAGAGGTATCAACAGGTAGAAACTCTGTGGACAAATAGATCAAACCTACTGAACAGGGCTCTGGGGTGACTGTTCCACAGTCCTTGACTCCAGCAAGCCCAGTGTAGCTCAGATTGATAAACGTAAAACAGTGCTTTTATAAAGCACACAAAGCTGGGCGTGGTGCCACAGGCCTGTATTCCTAGCTAGTGGGAAGTGGAGGCAGGAGAGCCATGAGCTGGAGTCTGTTTTCAGCAGCTGGAGAAAAATGTTTTTAAAAAACACATAGAAGCTAGGAATGGTGGTACACGCCTTTAATCCCAGCACTTGGGGAGGAGGGGGAGCAGAGGTAGGAAGATCGCCATGAGTTTGAGGCCACCCTGAGACTACATAGTGAATTCCAGGTCAGTCTGAGCTAGAGTGAGACCCTACCTCGACACCCTCCCCCCCCAAAAAAAAAAGCAGGCGCATGCAAGCACCTATGAAGAGAGCTAGAACCTTGTTAGAAGTAGGCTTACAGGATTATACCTGGCTTTTGGAGGTACTCCACTTCTAAGTGGTGAAAGTAGTGGTGGGGGAGGGGTTAAAGTTTGCAAAGTAGGCAGAGCCCCAGGCAAACACTAGCTGAGAGTGGCCCTGGGGTTACCTTCAGTACCCCCTGAATGGATGGGTAGATGAATAAGTGAATAAGCACATAGAGCAAATAAATGCATGCCAAGGAGCCTGGACTTGAATCTTTTAGTCTGGACGCACTATTGATTATTACAGATAAGATGAGCAGTAAGTCGAAGTTCTAAGTCAAGTGCAGTCACATTCCAAGCAATAAAGGGGCAGTGAATCACGAGATTCAGAAACCAAGTGGATGCACTGGAGGTGAAGTCCGTGTTTCTATTTCTGTAGCTTCTCTAAGGAGACTTCTGTTTCATGTCAGGCCCCGTTCTCGCTCCCACCCCTTCCTACGGGTGCAAACCCACGCTTGGCCGGGGGGCTCAGCCATGGGAGACCCCGGACGCACGCGACCCTCGGCCCTCACTTACCCAGCGGGCCCTTCCCCGCTGCCTTCGCTTTCAGCTCCTCGAGTTTCTTCTGTTCCTCCTTCTGCTTCTGCTTGAAAGCTTTGTCCTCCTGCGGAAGGATAGCGCAGGCTCACCCCGGCCCGTCGCCATGCCCGTCCCCGTCCCCGCCTCCGCGCTCACCTCATCCATCTCCTTCGTCTGCTTCTTCGGTTGTTTCAGGGGCTTCTTCTTGCCACCTGTGGGCGACACGCGCACGCTCGGCCCGTCCCTGCCCGCCGCATGCCGCCCGCCGCGCCCGCCCGGTCCCCGCCGCACTTACCTTCACGGCCCGACATGGCGCCAGCCGCCCCTTCCCCAGAGCCGGACCCGAAACCGGAAGCCTGTGCCTAAGACCGGGACGCGCGCCCGCTGATTGGCTCCTAGACCGGAAGTTGCCCTTCCGCCAAAGGAGCGTCTCGCTGGGGGAATGGGGGCGGGCTCTGAAGGGTCAGGGGTCAACCGAGTGACAGTCATCTTCGTCTGGTTTATGGCAGGAGAGCGCTAAGACGTGGGTGAACCAGGTACGGGGTGAGAGGGTCGTTCAGCCCGGAGATGACCAGAAACCGCGGCAGGGGTACCTGGTCATAGGACCCGCGCCTGGGATGGTGCACAGGAAGGAAACCCTGCAGGTGGGGGAAGGGCACGTGTGCAAAGGAACCCCGGAAAGCACCCCCGACTGGAGGGAGATGGGTGGGATCAGATCATTGGTTCTTAGAACTTTGGAAGCCACTGGAAGTGGTGTGGGCTTCATGAAATAGTAAGTGCAACTGTTTGCAAACTCTACTAGTATTCCAGACAGGATATTGAGCGGAGCTGACACTGTAGTAATACAGACCCCAAGAAAACAAATAAGTGAAAGACATACGCTCATCACGTGACGTGTGAGAAAAATAAAGCGGAGAAAGTGACTAAGGAGTGCACCCTTCAAGTTGCATGAAGATTTCTGATAGGGTGATCAGGAAAGACCTCTCCAGGAGATATTTGAACTGGACTTGGAAGAAAGTCGGAGTAAAAGGAACAGTTGGTGTCAAGGCCCTGAGGGGGGGGAGAACCTAGTTTGTTCCAGCATTAAGAAGGTTCCTGTGGCTCGGTGTGGTGGCGCATACGCCTTTAATCCCAGCAATGTGGAGGCAGAGGGAGGAGGATCGCTGCGCTGTGCATTCGCGGCCAGCCTGGGACTATAGAGTGAGTGCCAGGTCAGCCTGGGCTAGAGTGAGACCCTACCTTGAAAAACAAAGGGTCATATAGATTGAGGAAAGTGAGGAGACTGTGGGAGATGAGGTCAGAGAGGAATGAGTACTTTGCAAGTTTTGATTAAAGGGAGATACAGGTCACCTGTGTTGTGACCACTATCTGCTTTGCTGTGTTCTCTGTTGGTGGTAGACTGCAGGGACTGGAATAGAAGCAGGGGGACCTGTCAGAAGATCCTTAGGATAGTAGTTATTGAGACCACTCTGCATTAGCAAAGATATTAGATGAGGAGGGCTCCTGGGTCGAGAAAGCCAGTGGTAGCCGGGTGTGGTGGTGCATGCCTTTAATCCCAGCACTCGGGAGGCAGAGGTAGGAGGATTGCCATGAGTTCGAGGCCACCCTGAGACTACAGAGTGAATTCCAGGTCAGCCTGGACTAGAGCGAGACCCTACCTCGAACCCCCCCCCCAAAAAAAATCAACAAACAAAAAAATCGAGAAAGCCAGTGGTCATTTGCTGATAGACTGGATTTGAGATAGGAGAGAATGTGAGGTATTAGGGACGATGTGAGGTTATCAGTCTGAGCATCAACCAAGTTGGAGAAGACTGGGAAAAGCAAGGTGAGGAAGATAGATTCCCATTAGGTTTTCAAGCAGTGGTATGGGTAGAGAAGAAATGAGCATGGAACCCTGAGGCCAGGTCTGGGCTGAACAAATTAGAGGGTTTTTGTTTTGTTTTGGGTGCTAGGGATTGAATCCAGGGTCTTGCACATACTAAGGACCTTAGGCTTTACAGGCAAGCATCTTAACCACTGCACCATCTCTCTAGCTCCAAGTATTTTTTAAAAAATATTAATTTATTTGAGAAAGAAAGAGAGAGTGCAAGAGAGAATGGGCACTCCAGGGTCTCCTGCCACTGCAAATGAACTCCAGAGGCATGTGGCACTTTGTGCATCTGGCTTCATGTGGGTACTGTGGAACTGAACCTAGGCCATCAGGCTTTGCAAGTTAGTGCCTTTAACCATTTGGCAATTCCCCCAGTCCCATATTTTTGTTTATATAACAGCTTTATTGATATAAAACTTACCATATAATAAATCACTTATTTAATATGTGCAATTCAGTAGTTTTAGTGTATCACAGTTATACAATATCACCACAATCAATTTTAGAAACAATTCCATCATTTCTTTTTCTCCCCTTCCCTCTTCTTTCTCTCTCCCCCCTTTTATCTTTCTCTTTGCTTTTTTTGAAACAGGTTTTTCACTTTGTAGCTCAGGCTGACTGTGAACTTGTGACAATCCTCCCAAGTGCAGGAGGGATTTCAGGCATGAGCCGCTATGCCAGCTTTTGTTTTTCTTCAGTGCCAGGGATCAAACCCAGGGCCTCTCCATGCTGGGCAAACATTGTGCCCCTGAGCTTTACTCCGGCCCTGTAGCATTTTCTTTTACTTTTTATTTATTCATTTTCAAACAGAGAGAGAGAGAGAGAGAGAGAGAGAGAGAGAGAGAGCGCACCAGGGCCACCACCTTGTAGGTCTGGCTTATGTGGGTCCTGGGGAATTGAACCCAGGGCCTTAGGCACTGGAGGCAAGTGCCTTAACCGCTGAGCCATCTCTCCAGCCCCCTTTGAAGCCAGGGACTGTGTGAGAGGAGACTGAGCACTGTGTCTTGGGCCATGTGCGAGTGTCGAGATGAGGGGGGATGACAACCAAGTGAAAATGGCCTTTGAAGGAGCAGGGAGCCATCATGAGGCCCAGGAAAGGGTGAGTGGGGTGAGGACTGAGAGCTGGTCATTAGATTTAGCAGAATGGAGGTGACCTGGATAAAAGTAGTTCCGGTGGTGGGGTGGGGGTGCAGGCCATTGCAGGGAGGAAGAGGAGAGCAACTTGGGACAGTGAGTTCAGGCAATCTGTCAGATGTCTGGTGGTGCAGAGAAGCAGAAAGCAAGCAGCAGTTGCTTGACAAGGTGCTACATGACTACTGAGAGTGTCTGAGAATGAGGAGGACCTGGGACCTGGGGCATGCGTTGGTCTTCCTTGGGAGCATGGATTCTTTTTTTTTAAAAAATATTTTTATTAACTTATTTGCGAGGAGAGAGACAGAGAGAACAGGTGCATCAAGACCTCCAGCCACTGCAAACTCCAGATGCATGTACCATTTTGTGCATCTGGCTGTATGTGGGTACTGGGGAACTGAACCCAGGTCGTTGGGCTTTCTAGGCAAGTGCCTTAACCGCTGAGCCATCTCTCCAGCCCCAGGAGCATGGATTCTTCATCCTTAGGATCAGGAGAGAAGACGAGGCCTAGTGTGGTGGCTCATGTCTTTAATCCCAACACTGGGGAGGCAAAGGCAGGAGGATTGCTATGAGTTTGAGGCCAGCCTGGGACTACAAGAGGAATTCCAGGTCAGCCTGGGCTAGAGTGAGACCCTACCTCAGAATAAAAAAAGAGAAAGAGGCCGGGTGTGGTGGCCCACGCCTTTAATCCCAGCACTTGGGAGGCAGAGGGAGGAGGATCACCATGAGTTCAAGGCCATCCTGAGACTACATAGTGAATTCCAGGTCAGCCTGGGCTAGAGTGAGACCCTACCTTGAAAAAAACAAAAAATAAAAAAGAGAGAGAGAGGCTGGAGAGCTGGCTCAGCAGTTAAGGCACTTGCCTGCAAAACCTAATGACCAGAGTTCGATTCCCCAGTACCCACGTAAAGCCAGGTACACAAAGTGGCACACACATCTGAAGTTCGTTTGCAGTGGCTGGAGGTCCTGGCATGTCCATTCTCTCTGTGTCTGTCTCTGCTTGCAAATATATATATATATATTTAGCCAGGCGTGGTGGCGCACGCCTTTAATCCCAGCACTCGGGAGGCAGAGGTAGGAGGATTGCTGTGAGTTCAAGGCCACCTTGCGACTACATAGTGAATTCCAGGTCAGCCTGGACTAGAGTGAGACCCACCTCGAAAAACCAAAAAATAAAATTAAAAAAAATATTTAAAAAAGAGAAAGAGAGAAGAGGAATGCCAAGGATATAGATCATTGGTAGAACATTTGCTTAGTGTGCATGAGGTACTGGGTTTAATCCCAGGTAAAAATAAATAAATCGAGTGGTGGGTGGGCAGATACTGGAAGTTAGGAAGGTATGGTGGGAATTTATAGAAGTTTTCTCTTTTTTTTTTTCTTTTTGGAAGGGTCTCACTCTAGCCTAGGCTGACCTGGAACTCATTTTGTAGCCCAGGCTAGCCTTGAACTCACAGCCATCCACCTACCCCAGGTTCTCCAGAGATCTTCCTGTCTCAGCTTCTCAAGTGCTGGGATTGCAGGCATGAGCTACCATACCCCACTCTTTGTTTTTTCTTTCTTTCCATTTTTTCTTTTTTTGTTTTTTTGAGGTAGGGTCTCACTCTAGCTCAGGCTGAACGGGAATTCACTATGTAGTCTCAGGGTGGCCTTGAACTCAAGGCAATCCTCCTAACTCTGCCTCCCGAGTACTGGGATTAAAGGAGTGCGCTACCACGCCCGGCTATTTTTTCTTTTTTAAAAAAATATTTATTCATTTTCAAGCAGAGAGAGAGAGAGAGAGAGAGAGAGAGAGAGAGAGAGAGAGAGAACGAGAGCACCATGGCCACCACCTTGTGGGTCTGGCATATGTGGGTCCTGGGGAATTGAACCTGGGACCTTAGGCACTGGAGGCAAGTGCCTTACCCGCTGAGCCATCTCTCCAGCCCTCTTTCCATTTTTTCATGTCTGTGTTGCGTGCGTGAGAGAGTATGTGTGTGGTATGGTGTATGTGATATGCATGTGTGTGTGCAGATGTAACCCCCCCCCAATGTGGTTCTCCCAGAGGAGAATGTTGGGCATCCTCTCATCTCTCGTCTGCATACTTCTTTTCTTGAGCTGGGGTCTCTCCCGCTACCTGGAGGTGCTGTTTGTGAGCTCCATCGATTCTCTGGTTCTCTGGTCCCCCTGGAGTTGCAGACATGTGTGGCCACAGCCAGCTTTTTATGTGGATTCTGGGGAGTCAAACTTAGGTGTTTCCAGCCAGAAAGGACCTCATGCTTAAGTAGCAATTGCTCTTAATCACTGAGCCATCTCCCCAGCCCCTCTTTCCCCCTCTCTCTGTCTCTCTCATTTATTTATTTGATTTTTTAAAAAATATTTTATTTATTCATTTTTCTAGCAGAGAGAAAGAGAGAGAGAGAGTGCACCAGGAACCTCCAGGAGAGTCTGAGCCATGGAGCAAGCCCAAGAGGAGAAGGGCGGTTGGGGCTGGATCTCTGGGTATAGTTCTTGCCTAGCATGTGCCCGGCCCTGTGCTTGATCCCTGCCACCCGCGGGGAGAGGAGAGGGACAGTGAAGGACCCCTTTGTCCTGGTTGCTGGGATGGAGAGTGGGTGTCGGGCTGTGCATTCAGCTTTAATGCCCGGGAGACCTGCAGGGCTGTTGTGAGGCTGTGGAGTCGTGCATGGTAGTCTCACCTAGCCACTGAGGCCTGGTGATGTTCTGGGCTGCCTTGAGCATGGTCCACAGGTTGTTTTTGTTTGTTTGTTTGTTTGTTTGTTTTGTTTTTGGTTTTTCGAGGTAGGGTCTCGCTCTAGTCCAGGCTGACCTGGAATTCACTATGTAGTCTCAAGGTGGCTCAGGGGTTCAGGTGCAGCACAGAGATAGATGCCCACTTTGACAAGGAGGCATGCTTTTGCCTACCCAGCTGTGTTTTCAGGAAAGCGTCTCCACAGGAGAGGAAGCTGGGTTGCTGCAGGCTCCCATGGCTCTTTTTTCTGTTTTTCACTTGGGGACTTACCCGTCCCTCTTTTTGTCCTCAGCTCCCTCCCTGCCTTCTCGCTGGCCTGGTCAGTTGGCCACCAGGTGTCGCTCTGACAGACAGAATCAGCTCTTGAGGGCTTTGATGTAAAGTTTAACTACAGGAAGGTACCAAGGTTTTATTTATTTATTTTGGTTTTTTGAGGTAGGGTCTCACTCTAGCCCAGGCTGACCTGGAATTCACTATGTAGTCTCAAGGTGGCCTCGAACTCATGGTGATCCTCCTACCTGCTGGGATTAAAGGCGTGTGCCACCACGCCCGGCTTGGTACCAAGTTTTTCCAGGTACCTTGGCCCTCTCTTTAGTATTCTTAGTGTCACTTCTGTTCTTGGGCCATGACCAGGCCTGACTCTGCTGTTCAGAAGAGGGTAAGTAGGTATTGTTAGGGCCCAAACATCAAAGCGAGGCTGGAAGGAGCATAGAGAAGCCGGACCTGCTGAGCAATGCCTAAGGCTGGGGAGGAAGGAGAGAACGTGAGACTGGAACTTGGGCAGAAGCACTGGTGTGCAACTGAGAACAGCACGTCTTCAATCCCAGCACTCAGGAGGCAGAGGTAGAAGAATCACCATGAGTTTGAGGCCACCCTGGCACTACAAAGTGAATTCCAGGTCAGCCTGAACAATAGCAAGATCCTACATTGGAAAACCAAAACCAAAAAAAAAAAAAAAAAAAAAAAACCTCTCCTGAATAGCTGGTGTCCTTATACCTTAAGTATAATTAAAACTTGCCCCATGCTGAGGTAGCCTTAGAGAGCCTGAGAAGTGGGGTATGAGAATCTTACAGAAATAACCTGAGGTTTTGGGGTTTTTTTTCTTAGTACTGGAGGTTGAACTCGGGGCATTTTGCATGCTAGGCAAGTACTCTAGCACTGAGCTACATCCCAAACCTTTTTTTAAATTTTGAGAGAAGGTCTTAAGTTGTCCATACTGGACTTCAACTCTTGAACTTTCTCTGTAACTCAGGCTAGTCTTGAACTTGAAACTGCCTCAGCCTCCTGTGTAGCTGGGATTGTGTACCATTAGTCCCAGGGGGTCTTTATGAATTTTTGTGGGGCTTTGTCAGCATGGACACAACTCAGACTTGAGTGCTTTCTTTGATATTATCTGGAAAAGTGGGCCCAGGGTTCTTATCTAGGTCACATCATAGAGGCCTGCAGGGGTGGAGGTCAGAAAGTCTGGTATATGTGTATCATGGAAAGAAAGGGAAAACAGGATATCTTACTTACGTGAGCTCTGCCCCAAATGTGTCTTCTTGGCCTCCAGACTCACTGGAGATGACCTGGGCCCAACAGATCAGTTCTGTTTACATGATTTTAGTGGAAATTAGTCTGTTTAGAATTGGGTCTAAGCTTAGAGATCTGACTTACGTCCATCCAGTCTCAGCTATCAGCTGATCTGTCTGGCATTCCCTTCACAGATCTCCTGATGACAGGGTGCAGCCCTGTGTTTGCCATGCAGAACATCGTGGGTGTACCCCACGTACTGGTACAGAGAAGGCTCCTTGGAAGGGACCTGTTTTTGACCAGGACTCTCTGCAGCCCAAGCCCCAGCCAGCCAAGAGAAAAGCGACCAGAGGAGGCAGCTCTTGGGCTGTATCACCGCCTTCCAGCTCTGGGAAGAGCCCTGGGGCACAACATTAAGCAACACGCGGCTTCCACAGCCAAGACTTGGTGGAACAAATATGAAGAGTATGTGGGAATCAATGAGGTTCGAGAGGCCCAGGGAAATGTGACTGAGGTGAGGAAGGGAGGCAGGGTGGTTGGCCTTGCCCTCTGTCCTGGGAACTGTGGCTTGTTGGTTCCTAACAAACATCACCAGCCACATGTGGTACTGGAAGGCTACATTGAGAATTGCTTTATTATTTTATTTTATTTGCAAGTAAAGAGAGAGAGAATGGACACGCCAGGGCCTCTAGCTGCTGCAAACAAACTCCAGACGCATGTGCCACTTTGTGCATTTGGCTTTACTTGGATACTGGGGACCAAACCCAGGTTATTAGGCTTTACAGTCAAGTGACTTAACCACTGAGCCATCTCTCCAGCCCTGCTTTTTTATTTTTAATGTCTTTTGAGACAGGGTTTTGTTCTGCATTCCTGGCTTGCCTGGAATTTGTTATGTAGTCAAAGCTGACTGTGAACTTGTGATCCTCATGCCTCAGCCTTGAGTGCTGGGATTATAGGTTTGGGCTACTATACTCAGCCCAGACTTGCCATTTCTTAAACAAATATCACTGATAGAAGCAGTTGACTCATTCTCATGTGGAAACCTGGGCTGATACTCCTAGAGAGAAGGTCTCTACATAACTGTACCCCTACTCTCCCTGGAGAGGCTTGGGAATTGAACTCAGCTGGCAGGCTGAGTCCATAAAGGCTGTAGCAGTGCCTTTGATGATGGTATTGTAGGCCTAAGGAAAGTCACACATAGGAAACAATGTCAGAACATAGGCTTTTAGGTTTCTGTCAGACAAGAGTTGGCTGGGTTTAGTGGAGGAAGATTGTGTCACTGTTTGCTGTTTTCCCGATTCTCAGGGGCATGTTATTTCTGCTTGAATGGATAAACCCAGCGCTTCAGATGGGCGTGGCCCAGGGTTGCGCTTTGAGTGCCACATGGTGAGACAGGAATAACGTGTTTCTACCCTTGGCAGTGACGCCCCAGTAACCTCCCCTTAGCCACTGCTTTGTTGGCAGTGAGCCTGTGTGGGTATGGAGAGATGGGGCTGATGACCTCTACTGTTTTCTCTGCAGGCAGAGAAAGTGTTCATGGTGGCTCGTGGGCTTGTCCGAGAGGCTCGAGAGGATTTGGAAGCTCAGCAGGCCAAGCTGAAGGAAGTGAGGGACCGCTTGGATCGAGTCTCCAGGGAGGACAACCAGTACCTGGAACTGGCCACTCTGGAACACAGGATGCTTCAGGTGGGCTCCTTAGGAAACAGCTCTTCCTCACCCACACTGGGCCTGGGAAGTTATGGAAGGGTCAGGTGGGATCCGTGGCTCTTAGAGAGAAGTCTAGGGAGGAGATGAACTAGAAATTTCTATGGAGATCAGGGTCTCAAGCTTCCAGGACCTTCCCATCTGTTCCTTCCTGAGTACTGGGTAGTGTACTCTAGTAAAGTACAGCACAGAACCAGATTGTTAAGGAGGAAATAACCACAGACGTACTGGTCTAGGCAACACCAGACACTTCATTTCCTATAGACATGTTATCATCGAATGTCTGGCCAGACCCTGGACTGCTCGGTGGGAAGGAAGATGATACAGCTCTCTTACCCACCCCATCTTTCTGCTCCTGCACCCAGCCAGGTGTATTTGACCTCATTTGTGCAACAGGTGTTTGTGGAGCTAGGGGCAGGGGATTGGCCTGTGTGCCAGTGGCTGAGGTCACAAGGCTCCTAGCTCCACATGTGACACCACTTTGTTCCCCTAGGAAGAGAAGAGGCTCCGTGCAGCCTATCTGCGTGCAGAAGACTCTGAGCGTGAGAAGTTCGCCCTCTTCTCTGCAGCTGTGCGGGAGAGTCATGAGAAGGAACGCACGAGGGCAGAAAGGACCAAGAACTGGTCCCTCATTGGGTCAGTCCTGGGAGCTTTGATTGGTGTGGCTGGCTCCACCTACGTGAACCGTGTCCGACTACAGGAACTGAAGTCCTTACTTTTGGAGGCACAGAAGGGGCCTGTGAGTCTCCAGGAGGCCATCCGTGATCAGGCATCTAGCTATTCCCTCCAGCAGAGGGACCTCCAGGACCTCATAATGGAACTGAAGGGCCTGGTACATGCTGGGCACAGCCAAGACCAAGGCTCTGGGTCCACAGCAGGTACTTCTTCCACCCGAGAGAGAGACATAGATGTCCTTTCAGCTGCCATGAAAGAGCAGCTCAGTCATTCCCGGCAGGTCCATTCCTGTCTGGAGGGTTTACGAGAGCAGCTTGATGGCCTGGAGAAGACTTACAGCCAAATGGCTGGGGTGGTTCAGCTTGCAAAGGCTATAGCACACCCAGGCCTGGTGGAGCCAGCAGACGGGGCTCTGCCCAGCTCCTTGCTGGAGCAGGGGAGCATGATCTTGGCCTTGTCTGCTATGGAGCAGCGGCTAGAAGCCCAAGTCAACAGGAACACCATCTGCAGCACACTGGTCACCTGCATGACATTTGTGGTCACACTACCTGTGCTCTACATGCTCTTCAAGACCAGCTAGCTCGAGGACCTGCCTCCAAAGGGGCTTAAGGGGTGAAGGTGGCTGTTGTTGGTCATGGAGTCTTGGGGTACACAGAGCCTCAACCTAACTCTGAACCATCTGTGGGCTCAACCAGCAGGCATACTTTGTTTTATGTGCAATGCTCATGTACACGAATTATCAAAGTTTTGTGCTAATGTCCAATTAAAATATATTTGAGATTTTGTATTATTTAAATGATTTTACATCAGGCTGAGTTTTGCCTATTGAAAGCAGAGATCTGGGACTCGCCAGATCTCTCTCTCTTGGTTCTAGCTCAAGACTGTTTTGGGGGTTCCAGTAAGTGAAACACAGCCTGTTGCATGGTTTTCTACCATGGGTAGGGAGGAGTGGGGGACCTACCGGTTCAGACACTGGAACAGAGTACTCAGAGAAGAGCAAGGAAGAGAGACTGGGAAATGGTTGATAAGTACTGCTAGGGATGCCAGTTCAGGGGTTCATGGCCAGTCTACATCCCTGCAGAGTATGTCACTAAATAGCCTGGGGACAACCTTTGTTGGCATGGGCGTAGGTCAGGCCCATGCTGGTAGCAGTGTGAAGAAACAGTTAAAGGAAGGGTACAGTGAAGCATGGAGGTGGACTGTCCTGAGAACCCTTGACCTGTCTCTTCTCAGAGGGAACAGTGACCCTTGGCCTTCCAGGCTAAATGGCATGGATTGCCTTGTGTAAACAGGAGTTGTGAGGTGGCGCTCTGTCCCTGTCTTGGGGGTATTGGAGGTGTGTGGTGGGGAGCTCACTTCCCTTCAAGAGCTGCCTCCCAGCTGTATGGAAGGCTTATGGGTGGAAGCTTGCTTGTGCCTGTGAAGCCAGGTGTGTTTCCTTTGCTCTTGGATCTTGTGCTCAGCCTGGAATACCAATCATGGATTAAACGCCCCTCAGGTTCTTTGAACCTCTGGGTGAGCAACTGGTCTCCTAAATTTTCGGGTCACTCCATCCTCTCTAGACCACGGTTTCTCCCTAATGGCAGGGAATGGAACACTGCCTGTACCCAGGAATGTTCACGTGTGAGGGAGCAGGAAGTGCAATGTCTGTGTAGATGAGGAAAGCTATGTGGCTTGTCCGTGTTTCCCCTCCGGGGTAAGGTAGGTCCTGATGGGAATACACGTGAATGAGTGCATTTGGAGAGGAAAGGAGTCAAGGTGTGGAAAGTGGCCCCTACAGGTTGCAAAGTTAGGGATATCCTGGCTGAGGTGGGGATGGGTGTTAGGGAGTTGTGAAGTGTAAGATTAGAGATTGGGGAAGAAGAGCTGGAGTGCCAGGTGGGCAGTTTCTGAGTCCAATGCCAGGGAGAGAGAACTGGAGAAGCTGATAGCAGCAAGGTGCAGGACTCAGATCCTGGAAGTGGGAGTGGAGTAAGGAAGGGGGCGATCTGAGAGCTAGGGGAGGAAGTTTTGGAGGGAAGGCAAGGGAGTGAAAGGGAAGTCTCAGAAGTGGGGATGGTTGGGGGGTTATGGAGGATTCTTAGGCCAGTGTAGATGAGTCTCCCAGCTGATATTCCCTCTAACATGTGAAGGACATGGAGGTTTTCAGATGACATGCGTGAGCGATTTTTGCCTCCCTGGAGACTGTCCCAATGGCCTTGAGCCAAAGCCTTCCAAAAGTTCTCATGAAAGGGGTTGGGGATTTGGCTCAGTAAATGAGCGCTTGCCTAGCAAGCGCAAGGCCCTGGGTTCGGTCCTCAGCACCACCAAAAAAAAAAAAAAAAAGGCCAAAATCACAAAAAGACAAAAAAAAAAAAACAAAAACCCAAGGGAACAAAAGTTCTCATGATGGGCCAGACTCGGGCTGGAGATTACCATGGGCAGGCCAGGGTGTGAAAGGCTCTGCTGCAGGCACACTGGGGCCTCGGGGAGAGCTTTCTGCCCTGCGTTTCCATCCCAGGAAGATCCAGGTGTTTGCCAACGAGGGAGTTCAGACTTGCCCAGGGTTTCTCGGCTTGGGGTAGATCCAGGTCGAGGCCTCCGAGGAAAACAAGGAAATGGGACCCCTCTTATGCACCTCAGCGGTGTGCTGGAACGCTCGGCTTGGGCTAGGGGTGTTAGGGGGCCCCACTACCCTTTAAGCAAATAGGCTGGGGGAGGGGTGTCAGGTTACATAGCTCAGTGATGGCGCAAACCAGTCCAAAGCCCGAGCTCTGCTCAAACAGCCACAGGGGTGGGGGCCGGAAGGAGAGGTTGGGTGTCTCGGAGTCCTGGGAGAAGCCGAAGTGGGCAGGGCCAGGTGAGAAGAGGAGAAATAAGGCTCCGAGGAATTCAGGTAAAGAAAGTTGGGAGGAGAAGGGCCACGAGAGACCGGAACTAGAAGGGAGAGAGAATTCCCAGGCTGGGGGAGGCGTCAGGTGGTGGCGATGGTGGCTTAGGAAACAGCCCAAGCAGGTGAGGGGAGCGGGTCCCACCCGATTGCGGGGGGGGGGGGTCGGGAAGAGGCTCGGGTGCTGCCTGCCAGCACCTGCAGAGCAGAGCGCGACCTTCGCCGCGGTCTCCGGAGCGGGGTGGGTGGGTCCAAAGCCGCGCGCGCAGGTGAGGGGTCGGGGCTTCACTCCTCACCCCCTCCTCCCAAGTCCGCGTTGCTATGGTTACCGCCCCCTTACACCCCGCAGACAGAGCTGCCCCCCTCCCCGCCCTCGACCTGCACGGATCCCACGGGATCCGAACGCGAGGGTCCCGGGGGGCTCGGGCCGCGCGCCCCGCTCTCCCGGCAGCTTCCGGCCTGGCCCGGGCGAGGGGGGAGGGCGGCCCGGCGGGCGGGCGGGCGCGCGGGCGGGGGAAGGAGCGGAGCCCGGCCGGCCAGCGCGGCTTTGTCTCCTTTGTTCCCGGCGGTGGCAGCGCCGCGGCAGGAGGGGCGGGCGAGCCGGGCGCAGTTTTCCGCCCCTCGGTCTCCGGGTAACAGCTGCGGCTCCGCCAGACCCACCTCCCGGGGCGGGTGTGGGTGGTGGCGGGGAGAAGCCTCCGCGCTGAGAGCCGAGCGCGCCCGGGAGCGGCCGCGGTCACCTCGGCGGGCGGCATCCCGCGAGCCGACCGGCCGGGCGGTGAGTGCGAGGCTCGGGTTTGGGGGCGGCGGGTGGACGGGCGATGCCACGTGCTCCCCCGCGGCCCCTCCAGCTGGACCGGCCTGAGAGCCGGGCGGCCCGGGGAGCACCGAGTGGGCAAGCTCCGGTCCCGGGAGCGGGGACCACGCTGGTGCGCGCCGAGGCAAACTTTGGCGGCTCCGCCTGTAACGCGATTGGGAGACGGAGGAGGTGGAGCTGCGCCTCCGCGCCCCCTCCTCGCTTGATGCCGACTCCGCCGCCGGCGGGGACCGGCCGGCCCCTTCCCCGCCCTCCTAGGGCCACGGGTTGGGGGCCCTGGCTCCGTGGCTCGTGGGGGGGGGGAATTAGGGAAAAACCGAATGGGGAGGTGGAGGCTTCCCCCTTTTAGGAGTTACTGCCCCTTCAGGCTGCACCGACCAAGGTGGACCACGAATCTCCAGACACCCAGAGGGAGATCCCCTCTCTCCATATAGGCCTATTGGGTGGCTGATGGATGAAGTGCCTTAGGCCTTCGCGGGTGCATGGTAAATGGTAGCTTTCTCCACCCTGCTCAACACCCCGGAAGCAGGTGGGCAGTGCTTACCACTGTACTGTCAATGTGTGACTCACCCTTTCAGTGGACCCCGTAGGGCAGGAGGGCTCTGTTTCCCTGCAACTTTCAGACAAGGTTAATGTGCCAGTGTGGAAGGGCTGAATGTATGAGCCCTTCTGGTTAGTGAGAACAGCTCCAGGTGGTATTTGCTCTTTATAGACAGAAGTCTGGCAGTCTTGGGCCCTGCTGAATCAATTCAGGGAGAGGTGGGCCCTGAAGAGGCCTGCAGGGCAGGCCTGGGCAGACAGAGTTAGGCTTTGGCTATGAGCCTGGATAGGGCCTGAGATGTGGGGAGTAGGGAGGAGATTCTGGCACTGTGATTTGGGGACGTGAGGCATGGCTCCAAATTAGCCTTTCAGTCTGCTCCAGCCTAATCATTAATAAAAGTGGGCCAACTTCTTGCCGTTTGAATGGCCAAGTGGTTTGGAAAGCAGTGTGCAAACCCCATATGTACCCTTACTAGGTGGATTTCCTTGGCAGTGAATTGGGGGTTCGTTCACCTTCGTAGGGAGCACCTGCTCTGTGTTTGGTGTGCACCAGTTGTTTGGGCCTCCCAGTTAAAAAGTGATACTCTCCAAGTCCAGAGTGGGAGGAATGAACTGGAAAAGAATGGTTTTGGGTGGTGCCCAACTCTTGCCAGACTACACACTCCATGCCATTTACTGGACAGAACAGTCCTACCTCCCATTCTACCAATGGGAAATCTGAGGCTGAGAGCCCAAGGTGTAGGTCAGGCCAGTGACTGGGTGTGTCACCTCAGGAACCTGGGAGGACTAGGAAGGCTCCCCAGGGAGGTGATGGCTGGGTGTGGGAGGTAATGGGATAGAGAGGGAGTGGGCATTCCAGACAGCAGGACACGGCCCTTGTGAGGGCAGGGAGGAGTGGAATAAGCCTGCAGTTCAGGCAGGAACGAAGAGCATGTGTGGGGGTGGATGTGGACTGGAGGGGCTTGACCTTTATCCCTCCAGTGCTGAGGTACCCCAAAAGCTTGGGATACCTAAGAAGAAGGGGGATGTATTCTATTTCTGCTTAAAGAAAATCTTGTGAGGTCCTCGTTGATTGGATGGACTAGGGATGTTCTGTGGCCTGTGACAGAGGTGAAATGAAATGCATGTGCCAGCATGGAGGAGAAAATGCTGCTGCCCTTTGTCCTGCTGCCCTTGGTATGTGGGGAAGGGGAAGGGCCAGTAGGCCTATTGAAGATGCCTGGCATAGTTCCCTAGAGTGGGGCAGCCTCTGACCAGTGTGCCCTGGCTAGGAGCATATCTGCCTGTGTTCCCCTCAACCAGTTATGATTTCACATTTGGAGAGTGGTTTTGTTGCTGTCCCTTGAGGGCTGGAGAAGCCTGGCATGAAGTAGGCTTTGAGCAAATATTTACAAGCAAATGAAACAGTGAATGTTGGTCTCATTATGGACCCTATGCCCCAGGCCCATCCCTGGCCTGAGGTGGTTGGAGGGGTGAGCAGTAACCAAGTTCAGGAGGTGGCTTCTGTCTTCCCAGAGGAAGAAACTTGGTCTCCCATCCATTGGGAACAAGGTGGGGGGCTCCTCAGCAGCCTGGCCTTGCTGTAGCCCTGGGCTTTTGGCTGGGTTCAGGCCTTTCCCTGCTGCCTCTTTCCCCCACTCCCCCTGAGTGGCAAACAGAGGCGGCCTTGTTCCTGCTCCCATAGAGCTGCCCTGTCCTCTACACACTAAAAATGGAAACCCCCAAGCTATTTTGGGAGCAGTGCCCAGCCAGGCTGTGGCCATGGCCCCCCTGCTCCCACCGGGCTGTGGCCACAGTGTCCTTGCTCCCACCAGGCTGCTGGACACTCTTCCGAACCCTGTGCCCAACCCTGTGCATGTTGAGGCAGCCTCAGGAGCACCCTGCCTGAGGCCTCCACTGGGATGAGCTGACCCTGGGCCCAGGGAAACAAACCCTTGGGACATTCTGCACCGACAGTCTGGCAGCTGGGTGGTGGGAGGGGCTGGGCATCGTGGCCCCGGCACAGGCAAGTAGAGGAAGTGTTTCCTAGTCAGGGATGCAGGCTTCCTCTCAGCACTTCACCAGCCTTTGGCCTCCTGCTTGGGGACCACTGGAGTTTGGGGAAGTAGTGTTGCTATGGTTTCTTGGGTGTGGGATTCAGGAGTTTCAGCTGGAGCCTGCAAGGTGAAAGCAGTCACCCAAAGTCTTGGGAGGTCCTAGGGGTGGACCTGGGATTGGAGGGTGCAGCCTTGCACAGTGACTTCCTCAGGATAACCCCCTGGGCCATAGCTCTACTCTGACCTGCAGGAGAGGATAGCAAGAGATGGCCTGTCTTCCACAGCTCTGTGGGACTTAATACTGGAACCAGGGAAATGTGCGTGTGTCTCTGATGGGTGGGAATGACGTGTTTGTGCAGAGTGTGTTTGCAGGTGTGTGGGGGGATGTTTCTGTATGGCTGTTTCTTTATGTGTTATCTGTGTGGTTTGCATTCTCTCTGTCTGTGCTGTGTGTACAGGTCGTGTATGCATGTATTTGTGTGTATGTGTAAGTGCCCATGTGTTTGTGTGGACATATAATATATATATATATATATATACACATACATACATGCAGGGTAGGTGGTGTGCGTGTATTTGGTGTGTCAGCGGCCAGTGTGCTGGTGCTCATTTATACTAGGAAAGTCCATATAGCTGAGTGCCTTGACGGCAGAATTTGAGCAAAGGGTAAGATGGGGAGAATGTTGAAAAGGGACCTCAGAGGGAGAGGGTCTGGCCGGTGGCCTGACTAGACCCTGCTGGCCATGGGGCTTCTTTCTAGCTGACCTTTCCCAGGCCCCTTGGGTGCCTGGCTCTGCTGCCCTCCCCCACCCCATGTGGGCTCCGAGGAGGCGTCCTCTGTGGAATGTGTTTGGTGGCTGAGGGCCAGGCTGGGCTGGGCTCCACAGGCAGGCTGGGCAGTGAGGAGGGGGTACTTTAGTGCTGTCTCCACTGTGGGCAACCCGGGCTCCCATATGCCTGCTGCCCAGCCCCCAGCTGATGCTTTGCTTTCCCCCGGCTAGGTGACTCCCACTCGGGTCATGCAGTTGTCTACTGATCCAGCAGGCCCCGCCAGGTGAGCCTGACTTTACCCCAAGGCTTTGGAAGGAATGTGACTCTTACCTCTGCCCAGGGCACCCTGAGGTGGGACCCACCTTATCAGTCCCACCCCGCCAAGTGTGGCCTGTTGGACCTGTGTTTGTCACCCTCTGGATTCCTGGCCTAAAAGGCCATGCACCTAATGCTTGCCTTATTCTGATTTGCCAGTGACCCATGAGACCTCATCTTCCCTCTTCTTCCTGTCCAGGAATCTGAGATCCATGTGGGGGGGGGGTGAGGGGCTCTCCTTCTTTGGGGTTCTTGGCCCCTCTTCCCATCACTTGGATCAGAGGGAGCAGGGCCTGGAAGGAACAAGGGGATCTAGTGTGGAATGCAGGCGCAGTGGGGTGGGCTTCCTTCTCCTGCGAGCTTAGTGCCTGCAGAGGGAGTGCTGAGAGTTCCAGGAACAATGTCTTCTGCTTCTGTGTGTGGTCCTGGAGGCATCCTGGGCCATCTAGGCCTAGAATTCCTCTAATTACCCCAGATTAGAAGGGACACATCCCTGTCCCTTATCAGTGATCCTGTTGGTCACTCCAGCCTTATTCAACCTCTCTCTCTGCCAGGTGACCATGCCTGTCCTCGGCCCAGTTCTTCTCCAGGTGCTCTGGGCCGGATGTGTCCTCACCTCCCAACCACATCCACCAGCTGCTTTTACTCCCAATGGCACACATCTGCAACACCTGGCAAGGGACCCCACCTCAGGCACTCTCTATGTAGGGGCCACCAACTTCCTGTTCCAGCTGAGCCCTGAGCTGCAGCTGGAAGCCATGGTGTCCACAGGCCCTGTGAACGACAGCAGGGATTGCCTCCCACCCGTGATGCCTGATGAGTGTCCCCAGGCCCAGCCTACCAATAACCCCAACCAACTGCTCCTGGTGAGCCCAGAAGCCCTGGTGGTGTGTGGGAGTGTCCACCAGGGAGTCTGTGAGCTCCGGAGCCTGGGACAGCTCAGGCAGCTGCTGCTCCGGCCAGAGAGACCTGGGGACACCCAGTATGTGGCTGCCAACGACCCTGCAGTCAGCACAGTGGGGCTGGTGGCCCAGGGCTTGTCAGGGGAGCCACTCTTATTTGTGGGGAGAGGGTATACCAGCAGGGGAGTAGGGGGTGGCATCCCACCTATCACAACCCGGGCCCTGCGTCCACCGGACCCCCAATCTGCCTTCTCCTATGAGGAGACAGCCAAGCTGGCAGTAGGCCGTCTCTCTGAGTACAGCCATCACTTTGTGAGTGCCTTTGCACGTGGGGCCAGTGCCTACTTCCTATTCCTGCGGCGAGACCTGAAGGCCCCTTCTAGAGCTTTCCGTGCCTATGTGTCTCGAGTGTGCCTTCAGGACCAGCACTACTACTCCTATGTGGAATTGCCTCTGGCCTGCCAGGGGGGCCGCTATGGTTTGATCCAGGCAGCGGCTGTGGCCACATCCAGGGAGGTGACACATGGGGAGGTGCTCTTTGCAGCCTTCTCCTCAGTGGCTCCTCCCACTGTGGACTGGCCCCTGTCTGCGGCTACTGGTGCCACTGGAACCTCTGTGCTCTGTGCCTTCCCCCTGGATGAGGTGGACCGGCTTGCTAATTACACCCGAGATGCCTGCTACACACGTGAAGGCCGAGCTGAGAATGGGACCAAGGTGGCCTACATTGCATATGACGTCATTTCCGACTGTGCACAGCTGCCAGTGGTGAGTTTAGGCGCAGCTCTGGCCTTTACCCTTTTCAGAGGCCACTGGCCAGGCATTTGCACTAAGCAGCTGTCCAGGAAACCTGAAGGGAAGCTGGTGGTAGGCTGAGGGACAATCAGGTTTATGAAGGTGCTTCCTTCGCATCTGGGTGATGGGGGTTCCTTATCATAGCAGGGCATTCAAGGTGGCAAGAATGAGCTTGAACCAGGGTGCTGGAGAAGTGACATTGAGAGGTGGGCTGAGAGCTTGTTTGGGGCTCTAGGCTAGGGATAGAACTTTGGAATGAGACCTTGTTCTGGGTTCGGGGATAAGAGAGAATGGTGAAGCCTGGGATAGATACAGAAGGGAGGAAGTTGTTCTTGGGAAGGGGGGTACTGAGTCAGTGAGATTCAACAGGTCCAGGTGAGGGGCAAACTGAGAGCTTTAGGAAAGGGGTGGAGGAAGGTGTAGCCACAGACAGGGTGGGGATCAAAAGAAGGGAAGGAACCACTGAAAACTGAGGTAGCTGGTGGTAACATGTCCTGAGAGAAGCTAAGGATGCAGGAGATGCTGCCCAGAACAGAATTGTCAGGGAGGTTTGGGAGAAGCTTGTCCACAGTGAATGGGGCAGGGAGGTCATCCAGGCAGGGGCTTACTGTTGCTTCTGTCTGTAGGACACCCCAGATGCTTTTCCCTGTGGTTCAGATCATACACCCAGCCCCATGGCCAGCCGTGTCCCTTTAGAAGCCACACCGATTATGGAGTTTCCAGGGGTTCAGCTAACAGCTGTGGCAGTCACCATGGAGGATGAACACACCATTGCTTTCCTAGGTGACAGTCAAGGCCAGCTGCATAGGGTGAGTCCATAGGAAGTACTAGGGCTGGCATGTCTGTTAAGTGACCTACATCTCCCAGCCCCAGCTCGGGGCTGCTCTTCCCAGGAATGGGTGATTTCTTTTTTAAAACCTGTGATACTTTTACCTCTATCCCAGACTGGTTGCAATGACTTGTCATTGTCTAGGAAGAAATTTGTATTTGTAAATTACTTCCTTCAATTATGAATGGATGGTCTCAGGTCTGTGACTATAGGCTTGGTGTCATACCTTGTGGTCTTTCATCTAAAAGGTCTACTTGGGCCCTGGGAGCGATATTGGCCCATACTCTAAACAGAGCATTCAGCCAGGATCTGCAGTGAGCAGAGACCTCACCTTTGATGGCACCTTTGAGCACCTGTATGTCATGACCCAGACTACAGTGAGTACTGGGCATGGGCAGAGGGATCTCTAAGCAGGTCCAGGGACTCATATGTGGGTGAGTCACTGATGTTTGGATCACCAGCCTCAGGTTCTCTTTGCTGTCACAGCTTGTGAAGGTTCCTGTGGCCCCCTGTGCTCAGTACCTGGACTGTGAATCTTGCCTTGCCCACAGGGACCCATATTGTGGATGGTGTGTGCTTCTTGGCAGGTCAGTGCTCTACCGGCTCATGACTTGTAACTGTCACGTCCATATTCTTGACCTTGGCCCTTGACTCTCAACCTCTAACCTTTGGGTGCCCCATCCCTCCTCCATATCTTCCAACCTGGGCATCATTGCCCTTCCAGAGTAGACACAGGAGCCTAGCATCAGTCCCTGTTGAGGGCTGTGTCCAGGGCTTTGGAATTGTAGGAGTCTGTACTTTGTGATCTTCCAGTGGCCCCTTGAGGGTCGTGATAGATGCTGGTCATTCTCACTCAGGTGCAGCCGCCGGTCAGAATGCTCCAGGGGCCAGGGCCCAGAGCAGTGGCTGTGGAGCTTCCAGCCAGAATCAAGCTGTCTACGAGTGGCCACCATTACTCCTGCTAACATCAGCCGAGAGGAGAGGAAGGAGGTGAGTGATGAGGGTAGGCGTGGCCCTAGTGCAAGGGCTCTGACAGTGGGTGGAGACCTTGGATTTTATGTCAAATGCATCAGATACCACATGGCCTTGCTTTGTCACTCCGCTCAGGCCCTAGACTTCTACATCCATTACCAGTCAAGGCCAGAGGGTGTTTGTGAAGGCGTGGGGGCTCTAGGTTGCTGGTGACTGCCTACCCTGGGTGCACCTTAAACGAGAGCTCTGGTTTACTGCCCAGTGATCCCAAAGTGAACCTTGGCTTTCTCGGCAGGTTTTCCTGTCAGTGCCAGATCTGCCATCCCTTGGGCCAGGGGAGTCATATTCCTGCTACTTTGGGGAATATGAGAGTCCTGCTCTGCTGACTGGTTCTGGTGTGATGTGCCCCTCCCCAGACCCTAGTGAGGCCCCGGTGCTGCAGAGAGGAGCCGGTGGGTGAGAGACGGGGCCAGCCCTGGACCTGGGAGCCCTCTCCTGCTCCCATCCTGCTCTAAGGGGTCTGGTTGGGGTGACATGTAAATACAAACATGTAGTCTTGAATAGATAGTTTTTCTCTCAAAGTTTTCCCTCACTGGCCCCCAATATCCCATGGTGTCCACTCTGTGTCCTTTGGGCCTAGGTTTCGGTCCTCATTTGGGGTGCTAACCTCACTCCATGTGGACATGAGTGCCCTCCCTACTTCTCAGTTCTGGATCTCTCTCCCACCTTGCAGACCACGTCTCCGTGAATTTGGAGCTCAGGTTTGGTGCTGTGGTAATCGCCATAGCCTCCCTCTCCTTCTTTGACTGTGTGGCAGTCACTGAGCTCCACCCATCTGCACCGTGAGTTCCTCACCCTGTTGGTCCCCAGCCCTGGGCTCCTATATGGTGACCTCTGTCCCATAACCGTGTTCTATGCAGGTGTCAGGCTTGCGTGAGCAGCCACTGGGGGTGTAACTGGTGTGTCTGGCAGCACCTGTGCACGCACAAGACCACATGTGGTGCTGGGCCCATGGTTGTGAGCCAGCAGGTGAGTGGGACTCTGAGATGGACCATGTTGGGAGTGGGAGGTAGGGCTTAGGCTCCCCAGGGTGAGAGTTTTCTGATGGCCTGTGGTCTGTGTGCCTGCCTGCTCATGTGAGGCTCTGTCCTGAGTGTCCTGGTTGTTGTGTGTGATGGACTCACTGGAGAAAGCTGCTCATCCATCCTGCTGTTGGGAGAGGATGTTTATAGCTGAGAGGCAGGAGGTGTAGCCTTTGTGCCCTACCTCAGCACAGACACCCCTGGAGCATGCCCTCGTGTTTCTCCTTTGGAGAATTAATGGGATGTTTTTGTTTCTCTTTCCCTTGGTCTCCTTTCCTTTTAACATACCCTTTGCCTGCCTGCCTCCTGCTCCTGCACCTGCCTGCTGAGTGACCCTTCCTGTCTTTCTCGGCCTTCCCTTCCTTCAGAGCCCGCTTCTCTCCCTAATCCCTCCTGCAAGGGATATACCCACCCCCTTCCCACCCACAGCCCCCAAAGCCACAGTCACTCCTACTCCCAACACCTTTCCCGTGGAGCCCAAGGCTCCCTCCATAACCACAGTCCCAGATGTCCCACCTAGGACCAGGCCTTCCCTGCTCAGCCTCTGGGGGCCATGGGCAGGTCCTGGCCCCATTCCGTCCCCCACCCCTGCAGATTCTCCTCTCCATGAGAAGCCCTTTCCTCCCCACCTCCCCACCACACCTGGAACTGCTGTCCCAGTCCCCACTGACTTGGGACCAGTGACCACACCTGAGGACCTCTTGGCCTCCCACCCATTGCCCTCAGATGCAGCTACAGTGTCCCCTGCAGAGCCTGGCCCTGAGGCCCTGCCTTCCACGGTAGTCCTGGACCAGCCCCCTGGCACTGCTCCTGCCATCACTTTCCCAGGGGCCGCTGGCTCCACGAAGCCCATTCTGGACTGGCTCACAAGAGAAGGTGGCGAGCTGCCCGAGGCGGACGAGTGGACAGGGGGTGACACCCCCGCCTTCTCCACTTCCACACTCCTCTCAGGTGATGGAGACTCAGCAGAGCACGAGGGCCCTCCTGCCCCCCTCATCCTTCTGTCCAGCCTCGACTACCAGTACGACACCCCCGGGCTCTGGGAGCTGGTGAGGTCCAGCCCAGGAAAAAGGCCTTGGGAGGGGAGGGGAAGATGCAGCCATTTGCTCACCTTGTAATTCTGCACTGGGAGGGTGGTGGCTGGGTCTTTCCCCGAGGACTGAGGGGACAGGATGGGTGCCACAGGCTGCTTTCTTCTTGGTGCCTTCAGGGAGAAGTGAAAGGGAGCGCAAGCTCCTGCCCTTGTGTGGAGAGCGTTCTGGGCTCCACACTGATGCCAGTCCATGTAAAACGAGAAGTCCAACTTCGAGGCAAGAACCTGCGGCTCTTTCAGGTGCGTGTATCCTGCTGACTGCTGTCCTCGCAACCTAGGGGCTATCGACAGACAGTCCAAGTCCTGGAGAGCAGGAGGAGACCATGGCCCAGGTCTCTAACCCAGTTCAGGCTGTGCTGGGGACCTGTGCAATGCACACGATCCAGCTGCTGAAACGACCCACACAGCCGTGTCCTCTGCCCCCAGGATGGCTCAGGAAAAAGTGAATGCGTGATGGAGGTCGAGGGTATTCAGGTGGCAGTTGAGGCCCGAGTCGAGTGTGAGCCTCCTCCAGACACCTGGTGCCACATCACATGTCAGCAGCACCAGGTACAGACCCCAAGAGCCGGGGTGGGCTAGAATGCTCTGATTACTAACCTCTGCTGGCTGTGCCACCTTGTCACGGTCCAAGTTCTGATCCTGGAAAATTGATGGGCATTCTACCTCCGACCTGTGTCCATATGCCCCATAGAGTCTCTATGCCCCTATGATTATTAAGTTGAGCTCCCAGGGGGAACTTTATATTTCCCCTGGGGTCCCTGAACTCCACCTCTGACCACTGAGCCTGTACTTTTTTTTTTTTTTTTTTTTTGGTTTTTCGAGGTAGGGTCTTGCTCTAGCCCAGGCTGACCTGGAATAATTCACTCTCTAGTCTCAGGCTGACCTTGAACTCCCGGCGATCCTCCTACCTCTGCCTCCCGAGTACTGGGATTAAAGGCGTGCGCCACCACGCCTGGCGAGCCTGTACTTCTGTAGTCACTGTGCATGCCTTCCCTAGGCCTGGTGCCCCCCATCTCCCGTAGCTCTAGGCTCTGAGCCCTCTCTCATGTCTCCAGTTTAGCTATGCAGCTCTCGAGCCAGAGCTCCGGGTGGGGCTGTTTCTGCGTTGGGCTGGAGGCCTGCGTGTGGACAGTGCTGACGGGCTGCATGGTGAGCCTCCTGGGGGCCATGGGGGCAGGCTGGTAGCAGGGTTTCTCCAGGACTGATGGTCACATTTGTCCCTGCTTCCTCAGTGGTATTGTATGATTGCTCTGTGGGACGTGGGGACTGCAGCCGCTGCCAAACCGCCATGCCCCAGTATGGCTGCGTGTGGTGCGAGGGGGAGCATCCACGTTGTGTGGCCCGGGAGGCCTGTAACGAAGCCGAAGCTGTGGCCACTCAGTGCCCTGCACCCCTTATCCACTCGGTGCGGTGAAGTGCTTGCATGCCCCGTCCTCACTGCTGCCCTTGGAGGGAGGGTGCTTGTGCTATGGGTTCAGGGGACCCAAAGCGGGAGGCTGGGCTGTCTCTCCAGATGGTAGAGGTGAACACCCTTGTCCTGGAGCAGGTGGAGCCACTGACTGGACCTATAGATGGAGGCACCCGTGTCACCATCAGGGGCTCCAACCTGGGCCAACACGTGCAGGATGTGCTGGACATGGTCAAGGTGGCTGGAGTTCCCTGTGCTGTGGATGCCCAGAAATATGAGGTCTCCAGCAGGTGAGCTGGCTGGACCCAACAGTGCAGGGAGGGCACCATGGCTGGCTTTCTGCTTAGGCCTTCCCATCTCTACTGCCCTGTCTTCCTTCCCTCTGTCCTTGGTTCTGGTGTTAGTGTCCAAGAACTGGGTTACCATTGACCCTGAACACCCACTTTGGTTTACTAGGTATGCCTGTAGGTTCTTGGCCTGGGCTGTTAGGCAGGGTCCTGCCTAGTGCTTGACTTGACTGTTAGCTCTGCTTAAGTCTTCACTCCTGGCTTTCTGGGTGACTGTGGATATAGATGTGGTAGCAAGGTCCTTAGTGACCTTGTTGCCAGCACTGCCCTGGCCAAGCTCTCAGGAAGGGTGTTTGTGTCACACCTGTAGGGTACCATGGGTGAATATGTAGGACATTCTCTAGGAGATGCCCACTTAGCAGCAGGATCCAAACCTGATTGAATATCAGGGTGACCTGGAGGGGTGACAAAACAGATCCCTCACTGCACCCTCAGGGATGTGGGTTAGGAAGCCTGTCATGTCTTATTTCAATCTAGAAGCCACTTTGTGAGAGTCTGTAGTTGTTCTCCAAGCGTTTGGTGACTGAGAACGTAAAGAGATGATCTAGACTGTTAATGATTTCAGAACCATAAGACTGAGATTAATTTATGAAGTGATTTACAAAGTGACTAAAATGTATTCCAGCTGGAGCCTCCCTGGGTAGTTCATACATCACTTGTTCTGTTTTCCTAGAGTGTTTGCAGTGACCGTGACAATGTTAGCCACCACACACTTCACGTTCTGGAAATTAATTTGCCCCATGCTTCTGTTTCTGGCTAAGAACCAGAATTTTCTGTTCACATCTGCCTCCTGATCTGACTGGAGGTTTTCAGGGACTTTTTTTTTTTTTTTTCAAGAACAGATCAAGTTTCTACCTCTTTAGGAGTGGGTGCTGTGCACATGGTGAATGGCAAAGGACTTGGGGGGGGGCTGCATAGGCCCCCCTCATTAGTTTAGCCACCGCATCACAACTAGCCATCCAGGACTCCTTTGTAAATGTTCACCACAACAGAGGGATAAACTTCTTATTGGAGTTTCTCTGGGGTTGTACTTAAATGGTTAAACTAAGAATATTAGTTTTCCAATGCCAAAGCCTTGTATGTCATAGGAGGATGACAGCCCTTCCTATGGATGGAAAAGGGGAGAAACTGCCTGGCAGGGTAGCATGGAGAGGGGTGCCAGGTCACTTTGAAGGGCTTCAGTGCAGCTTGGCATTCCCTTGCCTGCCCTGTGCCCACAGTCTTGTGTGCCTCACTGGGGCCAGTGGAGAGGAGATGACCGGTGCTGTGACCGTGGAAGTGCCCGGAAGAGGACATGGTGTCTCAGAGCTCAACTTTGCCTATCAGGTGCCTGACTGCTAGGCCACCCTCAGCTTCCGGTGGGCACCCCTCAGCCCATCTGGTTTTGCATTCAAGCTGTCCCACACCCCAGGACTATCTCATCTGTCTGAGGGTCCTGTTGCCTCCCTGTGTCAGGCCTAGTTCTTATCTGTCTCCCCATCTTTTCCACAGGATCCAAAAGTACATTCCATTTTCCCAGCCCATGGCCCCAGAGCCGGAGGCACCCGCCTTACCCTGCATGGTTCCAAGCTCCTGACTGGGCGACTGGAAGACATCCGAGTGGTAGTTGGAGATCAGCCCTGTCACTTGTGAGTGCTGCTTCCTCATCCTACAAGAATCCGTACATTCCAGGGACAGGGAGAGGGGGTCTGTCCCATGAGAGTCCCACGAGAGTGGCCAGATCCTCCGGAAGCTGGGGCTGTGGTAGGGTCTGTGGGACCAAGGGGCCACTGATACAGTCTGTAGCCAGCAATAGAAGGAATTGAGCCAAAATTTGAGTGGGCCCCTAGCTCCCCACTCTGGCCCATCTCCTATCTTCCTTCCCCAGGCTGCTGGAACAGCAGTCTGAGCAACTGTGTTGTGAGACCAGCCCATACCCTGTGCCTGCGACGCTTCCTGTGACCGTTTGGTTTGGAGCCACTGAGCGGAGTCTTCAGCATGGCCAATTCAAGTACACATCAGACCCCAACATCACTTCCGTTGGCCCCACCAAGAGCTTCCTCAGGTGAGAGGAGCATGGCTGTTGGTGTGTAGGAGGAAGGTCTTCGCGCTCCCCTCCTGGAGGGGTTGTGGCATTTTTTTTCTCTGGGGATGAGGTCAGTGGATCCCTTGCTGTTGGCAGGGAGAAGGGGCCATGTGGCTTGGGGTTGAACTAGCTGGGACTGGGCGTGGCTCTGGATCCCAGTTCGCATAAGCCATGAATGGCTCGTGGGCTGTGTTTCAGTGGGGGACGTGAGATATGGGTCCACGGCCAGAATCTGGATGTGGTACAGGCACCAAGAATCCGAGTGACTGTGGGCCCAAGAATGCTGCAGCCTGGGCAGGGTCTTGGACCGAAGGACCACGTGGTCCCAGATAAAGTATGTTCCCCTGGAGCCTTGTGTAGCCCTCATCACATGGCACTCCTGAGCCTTCCCTGTCTGCACCTAGCTGGCCATCCCTCCCCTCACCTGTGTGACAACCTGTGGTCAGCCATGCCTAAATGTCTCCTACCAAAGGAGGTTCTGTCCATCTTTGCGGGCTCCCTCTTGCCCCCACCATCTCACATGGTACCTCATTCGACCCCTTCTCATCTTCCTCTACAGTTTGAGGGGTCATGCCATGTGAACTCCTCCCAGTTCATTGTGTGTCGCACACCTGCTCTCCCGGGTCTGCCCGAAGACCCCCAGATCCAGGTGGAGTTTATTCTAGACAGCCTGGTCTTTGATTTTGAAACACTGAGCTCCACACCCTTCTCCTATGAGGCCGATCCCACCCTGCATCCACTCAACCCTGAGGATCCCACCACGCCATTCCGGCACAAGCCTGGGAGCGTGTTCTCTGTGGAGGTACTGCCCTTTCTTGGGTCTCTTTGCAGGATAATAGTATGAGTGCAGTGAAAAGAGCATGGCCTGAGGAGACTGTTGAGTGGGGTGGGGTCCTGGAAAGGGTTTGATCGGGAGTCTCGGTCCTGATCCTCCACGCAGGCGTCTGCATGACAGTGAGTAAATGGTCTGGCACACACAGGTAACTGGGTGGTATGGCTCACATGGCCAGCACTAGAGCCATGATCTAACATACGTGTTAGCCTAGGATGTGAGCACTTGGACAGGCCCAGGCAGCACTGCAGGATCTAGGGAACAGTTTTAGATCCTCCAGACTTTTCGCTTTGTAGAAGAAAGAGGGAGAGGCAGAGAAGGCGATGGAGAGTGGCCTAGAGGACCACTGGTGAGGGACATTCTCAGGACCATCCCTTCCACAGTTGAGGAAACAGGATTTGAGTGACCACTACCTGCCTTGGGGAAGGGTGCTGAATGACAGATCAGAGCTCCCATATTCCAGGGGGAGAATCTGGACCTTGCAATGTCCAAAGAGGAGGTGGTGGCCATGATAGGAGATGGCCCCTGCACAGTGAAGACGCTGACCCGCCACCACCTGTACTGTGAGCCCCCTGTGGAGCAGCCCACGCCACGGCACCACGCCCTTCGAGAGGCACCTGATGCTTTGCCTGAGTTCACGGTCAGTGGGCAAGCCCTGAGCGGGGCTGGGTTTCCAGATGTGCCATACCCTCGCTCACAGGTGACTCCCCACACAGGTGCAGATGGGGAACCTGCACTTCTCCCTGGGTCACGTCCAGTATGATGGCGAGAGCCCTGCAGCGTTTCCTGTGGCAGCCCAAGTGGGCTTGGGCGTGGGCACCTCTCTCCTGGCTCTGGCGGTCATTGTCATTGTCCTCATGTACAGGTGGGTCCAGCCAGTTGTGGCTAGGCTGGGCTGGAACAGGGAAGGGGGCGATGTGGCTGGATGGGGAAGGGGCGGACTAGAGGACTAGAGGGCTCTGCAGACATGTTCTGTAAAGGCTTTGCAGGCTTTTACAACCACTCCATTCTGCCATTGGACACAAGCAGCCATGGACATGAGTATAGCTGAGTTCTAACAAGCCTTTGTGTATAAACATAATTTATGTAAAAGTAGAAAGAAGGTATTTAGGAAGCCGGTTGGAGGGCTCAGTGGTTAAGGCACTTGCCAGCAAAGCTTAATGGCCTGGGTTTGATTCTCCATTACACACGTAAATCCCCATGCTCAAGCGGATTATGTGTCTGGAGTTCATTTGCAGTGGCCCGTTCTCTCTTTTTCTCTCTCTCTCTTTTCTCTGCATGCAAATAAATATTTAAAACGAAGAAATAAATAACTAAAAACAGCTTGTGGGCTAGGTGGGTGTGGCTTACTAGGATAGGGCAGACGGAATTGTTCTGGGCCAGGCCAGGCTTTGTGTTGGCTGGTCAGGTTAGGCTGGCTAGACAAGGTCAGGGTCTGCCGCTTTGGCCTCCTCAGGCCTGTTCCTTTCGCCCTTGATGCCGAGCAGGAGGAAGAGTAAGCAGGCCCTAAGGGATTATAAGAAAGTTCAGATCCAGCTGGAGAATCTGGAGAGCAGTGTGCGGGATCGCTGCAAGAAGGAATTCACGGGTGAGGCTGGAGGAGAGGCTCTGCCCAAGACTGCTCCCATCGCATGGGATTGGCAGTCGCTCAACCTGGACTCTTCTGCTCAACAGACCTCATGACTGAGATGACTGATCTCACTAGCGACCTCTTGGGCAGTGGCATCCCCTTCCTTGACTACAAGGTGTACGCAGAGAGGGTCTTCTTCCCTGGGCACCAGGAATCTCCCTTACACCGGGACCTCGGTGTGCCTGACAGCAGGCGACCCACTGTGGAACAGGGCCTGGGACAGCTCTCCAACCTGCTCAACAGCAAGCTCTTCCTCACCAAGGTGCTGCCCCAGCCCCACCAAGCCTCCCTATCCCTTTGTACTCAGCTGGCCTGGGCTGGTCCTGGCCTGGCCCTTCTCCATCCCACTGTTTCTGAACCCTTTCCCCGGCCCAGTTCATCCACACACTGGAGAGTCAGCGCACCTTCTCGGCTCGGGACCGTGCCTATGTGGCATCTCTGCTCACCGTTGCACTGCATGGGAAGCTTGAGTACTTCACTGACATCCTTCGCACCTTGCTCAGTGACTTGGTAGCCCAATATGTGGCCAAGAACCCCAAGCTGATGTTGCGCAGGTGTGTGGTGAAGGTTGGATGGGTAGTGTACAGTTAGAGCAGAGCCAGGACCTGAGGCAGGGCCTTGGGTCTGAGTTCTGAAGGGTAGAGCCATGTAGCCCAGATGCTGACTCCTGGCCTCCCTTTCTTGTCATCCCAGGACAGAGACTGTGGTGGAGAAGCTACTCACCAACTGGATGTCTATCTGCCTCTATGCCTTTGTGAGGGTGAGGGAGGCAGAGGCCGACTGCTCCTGGCCAGGGAGGGTCGGGCCCTTTAAATCACTAAGCCTCCAGCCCTCATGTAGCTTACACACTTGTGCCAGAGCAGAGACCCCACCTAGTATGTTCCTAGTCTACGGCCTACATCCTGACCCTTTCCCTGGCATGCATCATGCCCCATACACCTCTGCCACCTGCCAAGGGGCTCTAACTACACTGCCCTCCCTCCCTCAGGACTCAGTGGGGGAACCTCTGTACATGCTCTTTCGAGGGATTAAGCATCAAGTGGACAAGGGGCCTGTGGACAGTGTGACTGGCAAAGCCAAATACACCCTGAATGATAACCGCCTGCTCAGAGAGGATGTGGAATACCGTCCCCTGGTGAGAGCGTGTGTGTGTGTGTGTGTGTGTGTGTGTGTGTGTGTGTGTGTGTGTACAGACTACAATATCAGATTAGCTCCCAGTTGAGACACTAGTTTCTAGTGGCTATGCTCAGATGTAGAGTCCGCCTAGGCAAGGCTAGGCAAGCATACTACCACTGAACTACACTCCCTGCCTGTGAGTGGCTTTTAAACTAGCTTATCAGGAGTGAGGTTTAAGGGCCTTGGAGGACTCCCAGGCTTAGGACAGGGCTATAGTGGCCACACCAAGGTCTGGGAGGAGCCCTCTCTACCCTGGACCACTGGTCTCTGCTGTGCCAGGGTCTGAGTGTCTTTTTGGCCAGATATCTTCCCAGGGTTGCAGTCTTTCCCCTGAAGCCAGGAGCCATAGTGCATGCAGACTGCCTAGGACTTCCCTTGGTTACATACAGAGGTCCCTTTGGAGAGGTCTCACTTGAGCTCTTAAACCTGCTTCTCATTCAGGTTCGGTGGGAAATCCTGGCTCATGTAGGCTTCCCACAGACACTTCAGAAAGGCCCAGTACCCGAGACCTGAGTGAATGTGCTGTATGCACACTCGGGATGGGGGGGACTTGGGGGTCTTCTTTCATTCACTGCATAAACATTTACATCGAGAGAGGGAAAGCTGCTATATGGGGGTAGGGGAACAGGTAGATGAAAAGACAAGAATTAGGGACTACTTGGGTATTTTGGTGAGATCAGAGACTGGGTCTTTCTCATGTCCTTGGCATCTTGTCTTGGTCATCTTGAATGTGACATGAATCCTGATGGCTCCCTTGTGTCCTGTGCAGACCTTGAATGTGATTCTGGCTGTGGGGCCTGGGGCTGGAGAGGCCCAGGGTGTGCCTGTGAAGGTTCTGGACTGTGATACCGTCTCCCAGGCCAAGGAGAAGATGCTGGACCAACTTTGTAAAGGAGTGCCTCTTGCCCAGAGGCCGGACCCTCGTACCCTGGATGTTGGTGAGGGTGGGGAATGGGGTGGCCTGCAGACTTGAGATAGTATTGGGCCTAGGCTAGCCCAGAATTGACCCTGCAAGGATAATTTATCACCCAGGTCAGGCGGGATGGTGGAAGTTGGCACAGAGGCTTAATTCTGAAACACTCTTATCAGACCTCTCAGCCTGTGAGAGGTCTTTGGAAAGGCTGGCAGGAACTGCCCCTTGACAGAGCGGCTGGGTTCCTGTGTAGGGCAAGAAGCTGTACTGGGAAGGGGAAGCCCTGGACCAAATCCTCTCTTATTTCTACAGAATGGCGGTCTGGGGTGGCTGGTCATCTCATCCTTTCTGATGAGGATGTCACTTCTGAGGTCCAGGGTTTGTGGAGGCGCCTGAACACTCTGCAGCATTATAAGGTAGGAGGGATGGACGCACTGGAGAAGGGTAGGCAAGAAGAGGGCTGATGGGAAGGGTCACCAGCTGTGGTTATCAGGTCCCAGATGGAGCAACTGTGGCCCTCGTCCCCTGCCTCACCAAGCATGTTCTCAGGGAAAACCAGGATTATGTCCCTGGAGAGCGTGAGTACCCCTTACTCATTTTGGTCCTCTGCACTTGCATTGCCCAGGGTAATGGGGAAGGTCCTTTGGCATGAGGGAGGGCTCCTTTCTATTTTCCTTCTACCCTGAGGAACCTCAGCTAGGTCCCCCCACTCCTGGAGAGTTGGCAGGACCCTGGTACCCAGGGGAGATGGCACCTGGTATGAGGCAGTGAGCTCTGGGGTCTTGACACAGGCACCCCAATGCTGGAGGATGTAGACGAAGGGGGCATTCGGCCCTGGCACCTGGTAAAGCCGAGTGAGGAGCCAGAGCCACCTAGACCTCGGAGGGGCAGCCTTCGGGGTGGGGAGCGTGAGCGAGCCAAAGCTATCCCCGAGATCTACTTGACCCGCCTGCTGTCCATGAAGGTGAGGTCACGAGGGCTTGAGGACAGGGACAGAATGGGCTCTTGGGGAATGTGGCCACCCATGGGCCTTAGGAGTGGTATAGAGCTCACCCAGGAGAGTATGATAAGCTGTCTGTGGCTGGGTTGGTGCTCGGGTCCCCTTGTTGACTGCACCTTCTTACTTCCCCCTCTTCTTCTCACAGGGCACCCTGCAGAAGTTTGTGGACGACCTATTCCAGGTCATTCTCAGCACCAGCCGCCCTGTGCCTCTTGCTGTGAAGTACTTCTTTGACCTGCTGGATGAGCAGGCTCAGCAGCACGGCATCTCGGACCAGGATACCATCCACATTTGGAAGACCAACAGGTGTGGGGGAGTAGGCACGGGACATGGGGGGGCCTCTGGCTGCCTCCGCATGCTCATGTGCCACATCTGTCCGCCCGCAGCTTGCCACTGAGGTTCTGGATCAATATCATCAAAAACCCACAGTTTGTGTTTGACGTGCAGACATCTGATAACATGGATGCCGTGCTCCTTGTTATTGCGCAAACCTTCATGGACGCCTGCACCCTCGCTGACCACAAGTTGGGCCGGGTGAGTGGGCTGAGCTGAATATGACAGGATGGAGTGCTCGGTAGCCTGGCTGGGGTGGACAGTGCTAGGTGTGCACACAGCTTCCAGGCTGCCCTCTGAAGAGGAGGAGGACTAAGGCTTCCCTAGGTCAGGCTTTGTCCCAAGGGTTCCCTGGAAGGTAGCCATGTGGGCAGGGATGAACAGGAGAGGACACGTTCACAGAATTACCATGTGGGCAGCAAGTGCAGCCTGGAGTGGCTGGGGTGGAGAGTGCTGGAGGACCGGGACCGTGGGCCAGGGCCACTTGGTGAGGGTGGGCGCTGAGGCAATGGGGAGCCATGGAAGGCTGAGGAACAGCAAGTGGTGTGAGCAGACCCAACTCGGAATTCAGCAGAGCATCCTGGCGGCTATGCAAGGGAGCAGTGGCCAGTTCAAACCAGCAAGAGTGTGTGGTAGGCAGAAACTGTGGGTTAGAGGTGTGGGATATGGAGGAAGGAGAGTGCAGGTGATCAGGCCAGAAGGCTGTGGTGAGCTTGAGGGGTTTGGGGGCCATCAGAAGTGTCCAGCAGAGAGTAGAATTCTTGAGCCTCCAGAACAAATCCAGACTGGCTGGCAGATGAGGCTTCCTGGGGTGGTGAAAGTGTTCATCTGCCGATGGGGGAAGGAAGAGTCCGGAAAGCCAGCTTTGAAAGAGGTTTGCTGAGGAGGTGCTGAGAGCAAGAGTATGCTGTCAGGGTAATCAAGGCCAGTGTTGGTGACATATGGGGTCCCCAGTGAGTCTGCCCAGGCACCCAGTAGGCAGGGCCCTTGTAGCTCTACAGGTCCATGAATGAGGCTCTGCTTAGCTCAGACCTGGGCTATGGTTGACCTGTGATCTCTTGAGACATACTTTCCAGCTGTGTCCAATCCCATTCTGAAAGCCACATCTGGCTTAGGACAGCTATGAATGTGGCCCAACACAAAATCTTTACTTGAAACATAATGAAATGTTTCTGCAAGGTATTTGTTTTGTTTTGTTGTAACTTGATCGAGCAGTTCTTGAGTATGAACTTTGTGGATGACAACTTTGTATCACAATGTTAAAAGATTGGACATGCCTAATAGTGCATGCATGACTCTGGTGATAGAGCCAAATGAAAAATAGCCTTCTGTAGCACTCTTTTTGGGAGCCATTTCTTGAAAATATTTTATTTATTTGCAAGCAGAGAGAAACAGAGAGAGTATGGATGCTCCAGGGCCTCCTGCCATTGCAAACAAACTCCAGATATATGTGCCATTTTGTGCATCTGGCTTCATGTGGGTACTGGCAATTTGAACCATGGACATTAGGCTTTGTAGGCCTTAACTGTGTGTGCATGTGTATGTGGTGCGTGCATGTGTGTGTGATGTGTGCATGTATGTGTGTGTGGTGTGTGCATGTGTGTGTGTGATGTGTGCATGTGTGTGTGGTGTGTGCGTTGATGTGGCACCCTGTGGTCTTACCTGCAGCAGCGGGAGAACAATGTCAGGTCCCCCTCCATCACTCAGCCATATGTTTTTCCTTATGGCAACTGAGTCTCTTACTGATTTCAGGCCTTGCTAATTGTGAGTCCCAGCAATTCTCCAGTCTCTGCTCCATACAGGTCTGGGGTCACAGATGTGCATGGTGATGCCCAGAAGTTTATGTGGGCTCTGGAGATTCAGCTTAGGTGGTCTCAGGCCCCCTCAGGCCCTCATGCTTGAGCAGGAAGTGTGCTTAGCCACTCAGCCATCTCTCTAGTCCTGGAAGCCATTTTCTTTCCTTCTTTCCTTCCTTCTTTCCTCCCTCCCTCCCTTTCTCCTTCCCTCCTTTCCTTCCTTCTGGTTTTCAAAGTAGGGTCTCACTCTAGCCTAAGATTAAAGGCATGTACCACCACACCTAGTTTTTTTTTTTTTT
>PVHP010006832.1:48044-59106 GCA_004024765.1 Zapus hudsonius | reverse complement strand
ACACACACACACACACACACACAGAGAGAGAGAGAGAGAGAGAGAGAGAGAGAGAGAGAGAGAGAGCACACCAGGGCCACCACCTTGTGGGTCTGGCTTATGTGGGTCCTGGGGAATTGAACCCTGGGCCTTAGGCACTGGAGGCAAGTGCCTTAACCGCTGAGCCATCTCTCCAGCCCCCTAAGCTTGTTTTATTTGCATTTGTTTGGGGCAAGGTCTCTGATGATTTGCTGACTAGTCCTAGAAGTATCAACCTGTACACATGACCCATGATGGGTTACTCTCACCATTGAGTGTAACCAGTCCTCGATTCTGTAAGCCTCAGGCCAGATTGTACCAGGGACTCAAAGGGAGGGAAAGGAGACACCCCACAGAGTCAAGAAGGTCAACAAAAGTCAGAATTGGTACAGTAGCCAGAAGAAGGAACTGTGCTTGCTTCTAGGAGCTAGTAGGGAAAATTTCAACACAATTGCTCTACTACCCCCAAACCAAAAATAAATAAATAAATAAATAATTGGTTCAGCCTGGAGAGGTGGCTCAGTGGTTAAGGCATTCACCTACAAAGCTTAACTCCATGACCTGGGTTACAGTTCCCAGTATCCACATAAAGCTAGATGCACAAGGTGGCACATGCATTTGGAGTTCATTAACAAGGGCTGGAGGCCCTGGCACACCCATTCTCTCTCTCTCTCTCTCTCTTTCTTTCTTTCTCTGCCTCTTTCTCTCTAATAAATAAATAAAAATCTGTTTACCTTTTGCAAGTTTCTGAGACTGTTCTTAGCCATTACTCAACTACTACTACTTCTCAGGTGTTAGGGTTGCTGGGTGCATTTTGTCCTTTATCTTTCCCTCCTTGTACCTGCTGTCCAATAACCGCATGTAATTCAAACTGGATCTTACCGTCGTGTCTTCATGCACACTCACTCACCTCTGCCTAAAGGAGCCTAGACTACAAACACATCCTGTGACCTCACTATGTAGCCTGACCAGAGAGAGCAGAGGGTAGGCTGCAGAGGGAGGACAGATGACCCAGCAGGCTATTAAAACAAATTGCTGACAAGCTTAGAGCCAAAAGCAATCCACATAATAGCGGTATCAATAGCTGTAGCTGACAATATGGGCAAAGCACTCAGACTCTGCCAAGCTCGTGTTAAGCTCTCCACACGTGGAGTAATACGCGCAGATCAATGGGCAGGTGCCCAGACATAAAGTATGGACTGTGCTCCCCCGTACACATATATACTTCACCTCCTCGGTAGGGACGGATATCTCTCAAGGTATAAGGGCCTTATGCATTTTAACCCGCACAATTCTAAAAAGCAGATAGGTAACCTCATAGGCTCCATTTCACAGATGACACTGTCGTACCAAGAAGCTAACTGACTTGTGACACAAGATCTTAAGGCTTCTAAGGGTCACAAATTCCATCTTTGTAAATCCTTGACGAGTTCCTCATGTAAAACACAGAGGTGGCAGTACCTCCTTCCTCTCTGTCATGAGGAGTAGATGAAATTGTAAGATGGAGCAGCGGTGTGTAAGTTGCCAGTACATACTCACATGG
The DNA here is from genome assembly GCA_004024765.1 of Zapus hudsonius. Lineage (NCBI taxonomy): Eukaryota > Metazoa > Chordata > Mammalia > Rodentia > Dipodidae > Zapus > Zapus hudsonius. The sequence goes on along the minus strand of PVHP010006832.1, from coordinate 57,545 downwards.
GCTGTGGGGAGTCCACGGGAGGGCCACACACCAAGGCTTGATGACTGTTGCAGTGAGTGAAATGAAATTGACAGCCAACACGAGGATCTATCAAATATGACATGGATCCTTAATAGGAATGTTTTCATGAGTCAGAGCAGGTTGGGGCTCCTGACAGTAGAGTTTTGGGGTTATTCTAGAACTCTCAAGGCACTGAAAGGCAGCCAAAGGTGTTTCTTTACTGGGCCTGGAGGCTCCAAAGGGACTTTGAGCTGACTGGGGAGACTGAGGCAGCATCGCTTGAGGTTATTTAGCACATGCTTTGGAGGGGGCTGGGTAGTTACGTGTGATTTATTTTGGCCTCCTGGACTTTGTGGTTGGTGCTCAGGTATGAACTTGAGTGAAGCTAAAATCTGGGACCCCAGCAGCTTTGATGAGCAAGAAAAAGCCAGTGGTGATAGGTCATGCCTACAATCCCAATAAATCATCAGGCTGAGGCAGGAGGATTGCTGTGAGTTTAAGACCAGCCTGTATACATAGTTATACATACATAGTTAATATCAGGCCATCCAGGGCTACATAGCAAGACTCTGTCTCAAAGGGAGTGGGAAAAGGAAAGAAAAGAAAAATAGGGGAAGAGAAGAAGAAAAGAGAAAAAGAATAATTATCAGATAGTTCTTTTGGTGATGGTTCTGTTCTTTTGTTTTTTGGGGTTTTTTTGTTTGTTTGTTTTTTCAAAATCAGAGATTTAAGGTTTGATCTCCTGTGTTCTCCAATATGGTATCTACTAGACTAGTGTGGCTGTTTAAGCTTATGTTTTAATTGATATTAAATAAAATTGATATGTCATTTCTTCAGTCATATTAGCCACATTTCAAATACTCAATAACTATTAGTAATGAACCCATTGAAGAAAAAACACATTTTTAAATAAGTGTTTATTTATTTGCAAATATAGAAAGAGAAAGACAAGAGAGGGGGAGAGAGAGAGAATGGGCATGCCAGGGCCTCTTGCCATTGCAAATGAATTCCAGATGCATGCACCACTTTGTGCATCTGGCTTTACATGGGTACTGGGGAATCGAACTCTGACCACCAGGCATAGCAAGCAAGCACCTTAACTGCTGAGCCATCTCTCCAGCCCAAATGCATTTTTAATACTACAGGAAATTCTAGAGGTTACCAGGTTCTTCTGGCTATATGAAAGCAAATTTACTCTTTCATAGGCTGGATTCTGGGGCCTCTTCTAGTCTAAAAACTCACTTCACTTCTGCATCCCAGAGGCCTTCTGGAAACTTGGCTGCTTTTGTTTTTCCCGTCCCAGGTGAAAGCAGAGGGTATTAGATCATTCCAGAACAGGTGCCCTCCATGTGTGCGCAGAATGGACTTATTCAAGTCAAGATGGACAAGCCAGGATTAGAGGTCACTCTTAAGACCCATTTTATAACAAACCAACTCAGTGGGACCATGGCAGCTGCTCTTCATACTGACCCATGGGGCTCATTCTACATACAAGGAATAATGAAGCTGCACTGTATACTTAGGGGCTTTTAACTAAATAACTTCGGCTGTGGTAGTTAAGCAGCTAAGAAGGCACTCGATGAGAGGCTCTGTGTTTGGGTGACTCGGAGCCACCCAGGACATCTTGGGCTGAAAACAGGACAGACACTGTCTTACCCCTCCCTGCAGCTGCATAGCCATGAGACACCAGGAAACAGACACCTGACCAGCGAGATTTCAGGGTATAACTTTTCTCGACTGGTGAGAAAGAGAAAGGGGGGGAGGGAGAGACCAGGAAAATAAATTTCATGAACCTTTTTAACTTGGGGGGAAAAATGCCATTGGATATTTTGCCTTGAGTGTTGAGAACCTGATACCAGCCCGTTTTTCCTCCATGGCATCCCAAAGTGTCACACTAGACAGGTTGCTGACACCAGGTCTTATTACTGACAGGATTCTCCTCTTCTCCCCTGCACCTTGCCTCTTTTCCCCAAACAAACCTCTTCTAGCTCAAAGGTCAGAACCCGGGACAGATTTTTTAAACTGCCACCATATGGTGTTTGCTTTAGCATAGATCCACAAATGATGTGTTATTGCAGCAGAGGTGCCGAAATTTATATGACAAAAACGGGTTTGTTTCTCCGCTGGAATCTTGAGGCTGAAATACTGCAGTGTTCCTTCAAGTCTGACTCAGAGGATGAAGGGGAGCCTCTCCCCGAATTAGGGGCACTCGCCAAGGACCAGAGTAGGGAACAAAACCACCAAGAGCATTGCACTGGTCACTAGTGGCTGGGCAATGATTTATTTTCTGTGTTTTATTGAATTCGCATTTTCTGGGAGTCTGCTCCTGGTGTGATTTATGTATGTCTGGAGATGTCCCTCCCCCAGGAGATTAGGAACTGACTCGAGCAGGGGCATCAAAGCTAGCTGGGATTCATTAGTTGGATTTCACGAGGAATCAGGAATGGGCAGTAAGCAAGGCCTTTATCCTCACCATAGACTACGATTTTGGATGGCTGGGGAAGAGCCGGTGCTTGGCTGAGTTAGGGATGCCAGAAAGGAAATGACGGGGAGTTGGGTTTCATTTAAGGAGGCCAAAGAATGCCCTTGAGGCCAATGTGAGGTCTACCCTCCACCCCAACTCCTGGGACAAGCCTGGTGAGGAAGGAATTAACGCACTTCCTTTCTGTCTCACTTTCTTCATTTGTAGAGACGTAACTTGGGTTTGAGGCCATCCGCTCCAGAGGTTGAACTGTGAGCCTTTTGAGGCAGAGGCCGCCTGGATCCTTGAGTGGCCTGCACATGCACGCTGAGAGCACTCAGGATGGGGACGAGTGAGGAGTGACCTGTCCACAGGATCCCACCTTGCTCCCAGCACAGGCAGAACACCATAGCCAGGATTTTTGCATCTTTCTCATGCCTGTTTTTCTCTTTCTCTTTCTCTTTGGTCTACAGTAACTCACTTCTCACTCTCCTAGATACCTTTGTAGTATTCTTTAGCTGCTTCCTGGGGGACACATGTGCCCTCAAGTTCATTTTAGGTTCCTTCGGCATACTTCCTTACAGCTATCTATGCCCCAATCTGAACAGTAGAATACCCGGTCTCCATCGTTCCTATCATACCTGGTCCCAGACAAGCAATGTCAGGAGCCTGGTATGGATGCGTATAATGTGGGGAGATAAAATGAATACTTTTACCTCTTCAGCAAGACTGTGTTCTCTCTCACAGCAGAGAGAGGGTGTGTGGCTTTCCCGAGCATACCTAACACCTGCTGGCAGGGACTGACCAGGAGTCCCCTCAACAAATCTTGGTGCCTAGGGAAGTGGGAAGTGGGGATCAGCATAACCCTCCATGAAGTCTCCTTCAGCTGCGAACCCTTTCTCTCTCGCTGCAAATGTCATTCATGCAGAGCGGAGACGAGCCGGTCCCTCACCAACATGGCAGCATGAGTCACAGGCCCAGTGACGCCCTCTGATGTCAGGGCCACACCCAGGGCAACCTCACATGCTCTCTTGATTTTGGTTGTCATAGAAGAAGGCCGAAGTCCTTTCCTCTAAGAAGATCCCCTTCCTTAGCTTTCCTCCAAAAAGTCAGACTCTCTGAAGCCATGGTATAGTTTGTTCAAATCTTAGCCCACCAGGTTTGACCTGCCAACGCCATGAACAAAGCTCCCGAGATTGGAAGGGGGCGAATATAGAGTCAGAAAACACCGAGCTGGGTCCGAGTCATGCTCTGCTCTTGATGAGCCATGTGATTTCAGCCAGGTTACTTCACTTCTGCTCAATTTTCTTTCTTTCTTTTTTTTTTTTTTTCAAGGTAGGGTCTCACTCTAGTCCAGGCTGACCTGGAATTCACTATGTAGTCTCAGGGTGGCCTCAAACTCACAACGATCCTCCTACCTCTGCCTCCCGAGTGCTGTGATTAAAGGCGTGCGCCACCACGCCCTGCTCAATTTTCTTATCTGAAAAATAGGGATGAGGTGCTCTACCTATGTGTTTTCCAGAAGGTTAAATGGGCAGAAGGCAATTTGCAGTGTCCTTTGTGCATGGGAAGGTCTTTGCAGCAACAGTTACAGCTTATTGAGGGAGGCAGAGGATGGTTGTGGCAAAGTAGTATAACATGGTGCTGTCCCTCAGAGAACCTCAGTCAGGTCTTCTGGGATTTGGGGATAGTGATCTGGAGACTGGAGCGAGAAAGGTCCTTCTTCCACGACTGCTGACTTTCCCTCCATCCCTCCTCAGAACTAGGCTTCATCTCTCTGTTGGCAGAAAGTTAATTCTAGGTGTTACAGTGGAAATTGTTTTCAAAACTGTCATTTGACGCCCATAAATCTACTTTCTCGACCACAGGAAGCAAAGCTGTTTGGACAAGGAAGTGAGAGAGACTCAGGATTCACATGCGTGTCACTTTATTCTGCACTTCACCTGGCATTGCTGTGGGTGTAGGTAGGCTTGAGACAGCCCTCTGGGACCCTTCAGGCTGGAGGGTCTAAAGGACCTGGATGTCCCCTGAAGGAGACCTGCAGTAGATCTTCTACTGAACCTTCATGATTCCTTAATGCAAACAGCGGAGTCACAGGTCCTCATGACCCTGATACCTGGCTTCTACTGTCCTGACAATCTTCTGTCCTCCAGGGCCCCACAACTCTCTCTCTCTCTCTCTCTCTCTCTCTCTCTCTCTCTCTCTCTCTCTCTCTCTCTCTCTCTCTCTCTCTCTCTCTCTCTCTCCTGTGCCAGGAGGCCTATGCCTTCTGTCTTTGGCCTTCTCTGTATTCCCCTCCTCCCTATTTCTCTGCCTCAGTTTTCACAGGGGTAAAGGTCATGAGCACCTTGAGCCTGCGTCACAAATGTTTTTTATATTATGTAATGTGTGTTGATTCAAAACTCAATGTAATGAACAAAGTCGTGTGTGTGTGTGTGTGTGTGTGTGTGTGTAGAACTGAGGATTGAACCTAGGGCCTCTCTCTCACATGCTAGGCAACTGCTCTATCTACCACTGAACTAGATCCCTAGCCCCTTTTATGTTTTTATTGAGACAGGGTCTCACCTGGACAAGTGCTGAGATTACAAGAGTCTGTCACTGTGCTGGGTCTGTTTTTTAATTTCAATTTTCTATTTCTTAAAGGGCATGGTGGATGGGGCTGTGGATCACATGCAAGGCAAAAACAGTTCCTTGAAGTTTGCTCATCAGGTCGAGCCACCTCTGAAATGGGCCAGGCCACAATCCTGCCTTTTTTGTTTTTATTTTTGTTTTTCCAGTTAGGGTCTCACTCTAGCCCAGGCTAACCTGGAATTCACTCTGTAGTCTCAGGGTGGCCTCGAACTCACAGCTATTCTCCTACCTCTGCCTCCCGAGTGCTGGGATTAAAGGCGTGTGTCCCACACCTGACTGGTTTTCCCCAAAGTGGAACCCAGGTTGAGCAGGAGGTCTTCCTCCTTCACTGGTCCACACACTGAGCACAAGCACTGCAGGTGGAAGGTGAACTACCTGCAGGCTCTATACCCATGACAGCCATGACAGATGGAAAATACTCAAAACATGGGCTGGAGAGATGGCTCAGCGCTTAAGGCACTTGCCTCCAGTGCCTAAGGCCCCGAGTTCAATTCCCCAGGACCCACATAAGCCAGCCCCACAAATTGGTTGCCCTGGTGCTCTCTCTCTCTCTCTCTGTCTCTCTTTCTCTCTCTCTGCTTGAAAATGAATAAATAAAATATTTTTTTAAAAAAGTACAACTTAAAAAAAAAGAAAATGCTCAAAACAATTAAAAATGTCTCTGTAGTAAACATGTGTGGGTTTTTTCTTGTCATTTCCTGAACTATATAGTATAATAACAATTTATAGCCGGGCGTGGTGGCGCACGCCTTTAATCCCAGCACTCGGGAGGCAGAGGTAGGAGGATCACCATGAGTTCATGGCCACCCTGAGACTCCATAGTGAATTCCAGGTCAGCCTGGGCTAGAGCGAGACCCAATTTATATAGTATGCACCTTGCATCGGGTGGCTTCAAGCATGTGGAATGATGTATTTCTATGCAGGCGCTGAGCATCAGCAAATACTAAGGCTATGCTGCATGCTTGCGGCTTGGCATAAGATCCTGAGTGCTCTACAAGTTCCTTTTGCTCCCCTGTGTTTCTGACCCCCTTTCTTTATGCACGAAATGTGCTATAAGCAGCTTTTCTAAGAGCTGTGGAGAAACTCGTGTGAAGTGGTGTGCTAGAGCACTTAGCACACTCCTGTTTTGCAGTCAGTGCATGACTGACCCTGGCAGCTGTCTAGGTTGGTGGCTTAGGGTTGCAGGACCTGTTCAGTTCCCCTTAGCAAAGCCATAGAGAACAGAGGTGCAGGTGCTGGCATCCAGGGACTGCAGAAACTATGGCTCCATCAGCGAGGAGCGGTTAAGAAACTGAACTGGTGGAGGAGGTACAGGCCTGTATCAAAGCACTCCGAAGGCCAAGGCAGGCAAGAGGATCCTGAGTTCAAGTCCAGCCTGGGATATGTAATGACTTGTTCCCTCCTCAAAAAAAAAAATCATGGGCTAGAGAGATGGCTTAGCGGTTAAGGTGTTTGCCTCTTGTGCCTAAGCACCCTGGTTCAATTCCCCAGTACCCACATAAGCCAGATGCACAAGGTGGCACATGTGTCTGGAGTTCCTTTGCAGTGGCTGAAGACCTTGGTGTACCCATTCTCTCTCTCTATCTGCTTCCTCTCTCTCTTTCTCTCTCTCTCTAATAAATAAATCAATAAAATATTTTAATAAAAAAATCATAACAAAAAGTGATTTGTTGAGTATTCCAAGGCTCAATTCAAAATAATACATTTGTGAAGTGTAGACACGAACTTACGGAAATAAGTGAGGTTTTTGTTACAACAGGGTTCAAAGTAAGTCGAAATGGCTGAGTTGAGATAAACCAGATTTGTTTCTTTAAAAGCAAACAAGTTTGGGATGTGGCTCAGTTGGTAGAGTGTCTGCCATATAATCCAGAACTGTGCAGTGGTTGCAGTCCCTAGAGAACAGCTGTGAAGGGAGTGACAGGACCTGGGCCTTACTGTAGCAGTGATCAGGGTACAGGAAGCAACCCACCAAAAAGCCACTATTTCCCTTCATGGTGAGGCACTGCACTGTGGGTGTGTCCAAGTGTCTGAGCAGCCTTGAACAGGGACAGCTGTGACCTGGATAGTTAGTGTTCCCTCCCAGCACCTCTCAGATCAGAGAAGGGAAGCCAGCCAACAGAAACAGTGACCACCGGTCAGCTGAGAGTCAGGCCCCAGGTCTTTCTGCCTAGCCTTTCTATGGCTCATTGCCCGGTGCTGGGGGCGATGCCAACATGGGAGAAACCAGACTCAACAGTGCAGTACTAAGGAAGGGCTGGTGGAGAGGTGGCTGTGTTGAGTCCCTCAGCCTGGCCAGGGAGGTGGTGTGATGAAGAGGGCACCAGTCTCAGAAGAAAGCAGCATGTGGCTTTCGGTCATGACCTTGGGAAGTCAGCTTCAGTTTTATAATATGTGGGTTTTATAATGTGTCATAGCAACAGCTGAGGACCTGTGTATCTATCTTAATGTTGCAAACAGTCTTTTAGGATTGGCCCAAGTGTCCCAGTTTTATAGATGAAGAAGTAGGACCTAAAGAAGTTAAACCAGGATCACACAGCAGGCAAAGAAAGGAAGAATAGTTCGAGTAACCTCGGCCAGCTGTCTGTAACCACCCACCCCAGTAAAGAGTAAATGAAATAAGTATTATGACCTGAAGTCATAAGGCGGAGCCAGGTGAGCGCTTGCTCAGCCACAGTGAGCTGATGTATTTGTTTTCTGTGAGCCCTGCTATCCTGCACTCTGTGCTGGGGCCCAGCTGTGGATTATTCTAGTCACAAGCAGAGAATGTGCAGGGCTTTCGATCTCTTTGTGTTGCTAGTGAAACTTGCTTATCTGCTTTTCCACTGCAGGTCCTGGGCGGGTTTCTGTTCTCACTTTGGTCAGGGGAGTCCTAGTGGACTGCCCTCTTATCTCCTAAGTGTCTTAGAGCTATTTCTTCATTTGACAGCTAGCTGGAAATGACTTTAAAAACACAAAGGATCAGGAGAATAAGAAGCACTTCTCATGGTCAGTGTCCTTTTTCCTGAGCAGATGTGACCTGCCTGCACCCAGGATGGTTGCTGGAATGGTTTGGTCTCCTTTCTCCTTTTATCTCCAGGGCCAACATATGACCTGGCTAGGTGTAGGTAGTGGAAGAAAAAGGAATGGTTTGTAGATTTCGGCAGTAGAGCCAGGTGGCAGTGCTGGAGTTGAGATCCAAAGCTCAGGCTCTACCCTTTCTCCCCAAACACCCCTGCTCTCCTTGGGAGCGGCCATGACCAGCTGGGGTTTTCCCACACAACTCTTTATAGGTCTGGGAAATGTCCCCTGTTGAGTCACTGCCCTGATACCTAGGGTTGGAGAGTGTCTTTGAAGGGAAGCCTCTTCTAGACCTATCAGGGCTGGGTTTTGGTGTCTGCCCACAGGCTTCAAGATTTCCCCTCCCTAATGCCAAGTCTGTGCCAAGTACTTTCCAGAACTGATCTCAGTGGATCTGAGAATGCCTATAAGGAAATCAATATTGTTCTTCCCATTTTTACTGATGATAATAAATCTATAATCTAGGAACAAGGACTGGGGCGTATCCCCTGGGATTGACTTTGCAGATTAAAGACCTTGCAAATGGATGTGGGAAGGCTATAAAAACTCTTTGCTGTTAGAGGAAGAGAGGAGGGCTGTGAATGAGGAATGTGGGACTCAGAAGATGGACGATTTGCCCATGGTCACAGGCTAATCCTTAAACTGATGCAGGACTTACTGTGGGCTGAGCTTCTCATTCCTCTCCTCTCCTTGTGAAGATAACAGCTTCCTAACCCAGGGCCCCAGGCTGTCTGTGTTGAACCTACGCAATCATGAGCGTGATGGCTCTTGGCAAGGTGGAAGGTTCCACCCCAGGCGTTTCTGTGCTTCCTCATGAGGCTCCCAATGCAGGTGGCTAGACTGTGGGAAGGCAAAGAAAGGCTCCTGGTCTGAAGAGCTGTGCTCCCATTACCGGATTCCAGACCTCCACTTGATTATGGCTCTCTAAGCTGTAAGTCCCTCTTCTGGAGAACAAGGCATTGTGCCCACCCAAGACCTTGAGGATGAGCTGAAACAGTGCGACATGGGTTCCGGAGTCTGCCCACAGGCTCAAGCAAGGACTCAGCAGCAAACAGCAGGGACCCTGCCAAAGCTCAGATCTCTCTGCCTACCTTTAGGCTGGAATCAGATCCACCCCCAAACACACCTTAGAGCTGGGCCCCAGCCTGGTGGTTGGAGATCCAAGTTACAAGTTTTAATAAAACACTTGAGTTTAGCCCGGTGTGGTGGTGCATGCCTTTAATCCCAGCACTTGGGAGGCAGAGGTAAGAGGATTGCCATGAGTTCAAGACCACCCTGAGACTACATAGTGACTTCCAGGTCAGCCTGGACTAGAGCGAGACCCTACCTCAAAAAACAAAAAAAAAAAAAAA
>PVHP010006832.1:0-47944 GCA_004024765.1 Zapus hudsonius | reverse complement strand
GTGATAAAGAGTTACTTCACTCATAACAAGAAAGCAGAAGGCATCACCCATACGGGAATGATTCCTGATCTCATTTCTAAGAGGCAAAAGCCCACCCACTCCTAAAGATTTGTCATGCAGCTTGGGAGGAAGGTGACCCCAGGAACACATTTTCAATAAACAGTGAACACACAGAGAATTCAGATGCAGGGCCAGGGTGTTTCCTTCCAGCCTCTGCATTGGCTTCTCACAGTAGTTAAAGCAAGCATGGGGTGGAGAGGCGAGATCAACCTGTGGAACTATCGCGAGACCTCACAGGGACCAGCTCCTCCAGCTCTGCCCAAAGCCTTTCAGAGGCTGTGCTCTGTTGCTGACTCAAACACAGCAGAGATCTGAAAAGCCTGGCGTGGTTTAGTGATGGTGAAGAGGAAGATGTTAACATGTTAGAATAAGAGAAACCAAGTTTTCAGCCGGGCATGGTGGTGCACACCTTTAATCGGGAGGCAGAGGTCTTAGGAGGATTGCCGTGAGTTCAAGGCCACCCTGAGACTACACAGTGAATTCCAGGTCAGCCTGGGCTAGAGCGAGACCCTACCTCGAAAAAGAGAGGAGAGACAGAGAGAGAGAGAGAGAGAGAGAGAGAGAGAGAGAGAGAGAGAGACCAAGTTTTCATTCTGTCTAAAGATGAATTCATAATCAACGTCTTTCTAAAATAATAAAGTCCCAGCCTTGGAGCTCTGGAGTAGGAAATACAACATTCCTCCTCACACCTGCCTCCTTCCAGTTCCTCTACTGCCTCCTTGATGGTACCTAGGTAGCAGGGATGTTATCTGGCTAGAGGAGGTAGGCCCCCTTGCACAGTCTCTGGATAAATATTGCCTCCTCTCTCACCCTATGCCCAGTCTTCTAGATGTATATAGACATTTAGTCACATTCCCCTCCCCCTTTGTAGACCTTAGGGGTATTAACTCAGTCCTCACTGCACCTCCTCCCCCTGCTGGATCTCACTGAACAGATGAGGAGGTAGAGGTGAAGGGAAGTGGAGAATTTAGCCAAAGCCCCACAGTGACCGGAAGAGCGGGGACTAAGAATCAAGCCATCAGGCTCTCAAGTCCTCCTTAACCACCAGGCCATAATGTGGCCCTCCTAGCAAAGAGACGGGAGCCGGGCACAAGCAGAAAGTTCCTGGGCATCTCCTGATGTACCAGCTGATGGTTAGACATCTCTGCTGTCTCTGATTAGCCAGTGCCGGCAGGTGGGGTCCTCGGAGGGGAGTGGAGCTCTGATGAAGGAGCCGCGCCCCACTCTTGGGACATCTTCGTGTGGGTGAGATCACGTCGTCCTCTTGGACAAAGCAGATCATCTGAGTTTTCCTGTGATCATGGTCCCTTTGAGCTGGTCCAGTCAGCAGCTCCATTGCACTGCTGGCAAATGCAGTGGGTTTACCAAATGGAAAAGTCTAGAAACTGTGGGCAAGGAGGTGCGCTTTCTTGGTTTTGAGCTTTAAAGAGGGTTTGGTGTGGTGGTGCATGTTTATAATCCCAGTACTCAAGAGACTGAGGCAGAAGGATCACTGAGTTGAAAACCAGACCAGATTACATTTAGTGAGTTCAAGGCCAGCCTGGGCTATATTTACAAGACCCTGTCTCAAAAGAGGAAGAGGACAGAGTTGGGGGGACAAGCACACAGCACCTTTTAGTTCTCAGAAGAAAAGAGAGGACTGTAGTGGTAGGTGGCTGCAGATGGGCTTTCTTCTGTGTCCATCAACTGCCCTTGTGGGAGGAAACTATACGATGGAAATAAGAATCTCGACCCGACCGCCAAGGGATCGTGCAGGTCTCCTCGGTTCTTTAGTACGTGTGCTTGCGCACGCGCACACTCACACACCATGGTGGTGGGGGGTACCTCACTTCCCTGGGAAAAGTCCATCAGAACTAGAATGTCTTCCAGCTCTCCAGTGGTTTTCGTCACAGACGAGGTAGAGAACTGCCACAGCTAGTCACTCTGTCTCAGGGCTTCCCACGGAGCCTTGCCACAGAGGACTTAACCTTGCATACAGCATATGTCAGAGTTCCGGAAGAAGAGTGATTCTTCTGGCAGGAAGCCCGGGGGAGAGGCAGGAAGAGGCATGACCAAGCTCTTGGCTGGCTCAGCCTTGGGGTTTCTAAGGTGGTGGGCACAGAAACCCAAGAGCCAGGGAAGCCAAGGTGGTGAGTCCACTGCCTAATCCCAGCCTAATCCTCATCAGATGGATTGCTGGGTACCTCCTGGGTATCAGACCCAGGCCTGTTCCCATGGAGCTTGTGGTCTGGCCTGGAAGTAGACACCAGTGATTAGATTACACAATATGATGAGTCTAAACACTGGGACAGAGAACAGGGCCTGAGTCCCAGCTAATCACTTAGCTTCATTATTAATGAATAGAGGTATTGCCTTCCCTCACGTGCTGTTGCAAGACTCCATGAAATTGTATTTAAGTATTTAGCACAGTATAACTATTGGATTAGTATTTGTTCAAATGCATATGAATATAGTCATATGACAAGTCTCCATTTTTTTTTTTTTTTTGTAAACAAGGTCTTACAACCAAGCTGGACTCAAATAGTAACAGTTCTCCTTCAGCCTCTGGAAGGCAGGGACTTAAGGTGTGAGCCATTATGCCTGGCCAGATCTGCATTTAAAAAAATATTTTATTTATCCATTTTCAAGCAGAGAAGAGAGAGAGAGAGAGAGAAACACCAGGGCCACCACCTTGTGGGTCTGGCTTATGTGGGTACTGGGGAATTGAACCCGGGGCCTTAGGCACTGGAGGCAAGTGCCTTAACCGCTGAGCCATCTCTCCAGCCCCAGATCTCCATTCTTTTTTTTTTCATTGTCCATAATGACTTACATTATTTAGTGGGCCAACAATGAGTTGTTATCCCCAATTCCTCATTGCCCCCTCTCCCCATCCCCAGTCAGCTGGATATCCTCCTCCGTGGACCATCTGGATCAGTCTTTGTGGTAGGGGACCATGGATAGCCTATATTCAGCCCGGTTCTCCTGGCCCAAGTGTGCTGTTACTGAGGGGTGCCATGCCTCTGGATAGTCTCCCCCACAATCTTTCCGCCCCCTCTTCCGCTCAGTTCCCTGAGTCGTGGTGGGTGAGTATTAAGGCTGCTTTAATGTTGTGAGCTTAGGGGTTTTTGTGTCGAAAATCATTGGTTATTGTCTCACTGGCTTATCCTGTGTTGATTGAATGGCTGTGGCTGTGGGTCCCTTGTTCATCCCGTCATTCTCTGCAGATGTCCATTCTTGCAACAGATATTTATTGTGCACCTACTGTATCCAGATGGTAAGAAGATAGCAGGGAGGTAGCTCAGTGGGAAAGCGCTTGCCTAGCATGTCAAAGCCCTGGGTTTAAAACCCAACACTGCGAAAAAGTAGAAAGATCATAAGAATATATCAGTGGGTAAAATGGATCAAAGCTATGTCTTCTTAGAGATTGCATAGTGTTTGGAGAGACAGACAATAAAACCACTAGGTAGAATCCTAGTATATTTGATGGTCTTGGTGTTGTGGGAAATGTCATACAGGGAATATGAATAGGAAAAGCAGATAAAGTCAGAGATGATCTCCCTGAGAAACTGGTTTTAGGACAGCCCTGAAGGAGGGGGCATTTAGCCATTTAGACACATGGAGAAAGGAGCAATTCGGGAAAGCAGGAAGTTCCAAGGCTCCTTGGCTGCAGCATGCTAAGCACATGGAGAATTGCAAAGCCAGACCAGTATAGCCACAGAGGTGGGGGAGGGTTGTCGCTGTAGGTATGGGATGATACAGGACTTTGAGGCCAATGTAAATACTCTTATTCAGCTCGTAGTCTGGGCTGGAGGGAGCCACATACTGGCAGGTGGATGGGTGAGTGGGTGGTTGTTTGGTTGGTTTCTGATTTGGTCTCATGAAGCCCAGACTTCACTTCTCAAGTGTTGGTATTATAGGTATATGCCACCATTCCCACCACCAAGGCCTAAGAGGGCTTGGAAAAAGAGTGGCATGGTTTTGGTTTTGATTTTTTTTTTAAAGGGGGCTCACAATGTAGCCCAGCCTATTCTTGAACTCACAATCCTGCCACCTCAGCTTTCCAAGTACTGGGATCACAAGTATGCATCACCATACATACCTGACTTGGTTTTACCAGATGTTAATAGCTTTTGTTCTGGGGATAAAGCTAGAGGTAGAAGTGAGAGCTGGGAAGTCAGCTGAGTGTTTCTCCTTTGGGTCAGGTGGCATATCTGGGAAGCCATTAAGATGGAAATTGCCTCCTGGGGAGGACCATCCATTTCTTTTTCTTTTTTTTTTTTTCTTTTTGGTTTTTCAAGGTAGGGTCTCTCTAGTCCAGGCTGACCTTGAATTCACTATGTATTCTCAGGGTGGCCTTGAACTCACTGCAATCCTCCTACCTCTGCCTCCCAAGTGCTGGGATTAAAGGTGTCCACCACCATGCCCGGCTTCCCATTTCTTTTTTTTATTATTATTATTTTTATTCATTTTCAAGCAGAGAGAGAGAGAGAGAGAGAGAGAGAGAGAGAGAGAGAGAGAGAGAGAGAGAGAGAGAAAGCACCAGCGCCACCACCTTGTGGGTCTGGTTTATGTGGGTCCTGGAGAATTGAATCCCGGGCCTTAGGCACTGGAGGCAAGTGCCTTAACCGCTGAGCCATCTCTCCAGCCCAGGACCATCCATTTCTGCATAAAAGCACCCTCCAGAAGGAAGAGGAAGTTAGTTCAACCACAGAGCCCTAACCCTTGGGAACTCTGGCCCTGCCAGTCCCTCATGAGAAAGCCAGAGTGATTCAATCGAACAAGGTTCCTGGGCAAAGTTAGAGGGCTGTTGTGGCTGGAGAAGGGGCCTTTCCAGGCTTTCATCCTTTGGCCAGGGGCTTTGTCTCCATGGGGCTCTTTCCAGCCATCATGGTTGTTGGCACCATTGTCAGATCCTTCCTGCCTAATCTTGCACAGTGTAGATGGAGACCCTGACTTGTCTCTAAGATCTGCCTGCTGCTTACTGTGTAGCCTGGGGCCCAATGCAGCCAGCCTGGCCTGAGAAAGTTCCAATTCACACAAATGATCGTTCAGAATTCGAGAATGTGCTTGAAAATGAGCATTTTTGTGTCATAATCATAAATTATTTGGCAAAGGAGTTAATGGAGATAATAGGACTGGGAATATTGTGAATCCGCTCGTATTATATTGATCCTCCACATCCATTAGTACAGCTGCTCTGTGGCAGTCTGATGGAGGTGATTGTATTCCTATACAGAGAGAGGGTAAACCTCTTACACACACACACACACACACACACACACACACACACACACACACACGCACACATGCACGCACGCGTGTGCACACACACACAGCGGTCCAGCATAATCCACAAAGTTCCCACGCTTGGCCACAACCCCATAAAATGTTTCTGAACATCTTAACTTCCCTAGTACAATTTAAATGACTTTGGCCCCTTATGTTTGCCTTTGGCTTCTCATGGAGAATTGTCTTTCCCACTGAATATTCAGAAGATAGCCTGGATGTGCAAAAATCCCTCCAAATGTTTGGAAGATGATCAGAGAGCTGTGGCTTCAGGACTTCCAGCATGACCAGGGACCAGCAAGCTGCCCATCCACCAGGAAGGGGCTCTGCAGCTGATGCGGAAACACTCTTGCCCCTCCTCAGCTCGGCTCTTGTGTCTCTATCTGCCTCTCCCTCCAGCCTGCCTGGCAGGCCCCATAGATTGGCATCTCAATCACTTCTGCTGTCCCTGGAGACCCTAGCCTGGCCTGGAGCCCTGAGGCCTCCCCAGAAAATCAGTAAACTGTGGGGAGGGGTGCACAGAAAGATTCAGAAGAGAAGGAAGCGTTCTAGCTGCCAGCCACCAATAATCTGCTGCTTGCAATGATGCCCACAGGGAATGGCCAGGAGACCCTTCTTCAGCCCCGAAACAAGTTCTTGCAATGCTTCAGATGAACCAGGCCTAATCCTGAATTTCTGAACATCTTAACTTCCCTAGTACAATTTAAATGACTTTGGCCCCTTATGTTTGCCTTTGGGAAACTTGCCTTCGGGAAGACTACCTCAATGAAACCCAGTGCTTTACATGCTAGCTTAAAAATGAATTTTAAAGAAAACATCCCAGGGCTGGAGAGATAGCTCAGTGGTTAAGGCACTTGCTTCCAGTGCCTAAGGCCCCGGTTTAATTCCCCAGGACCCACAAGGTGGTGGTCCTGGTGTTCTCTCTCTCTCTCTCTCTCTCTCTCTCTCTCTCTCTCTCTCTCTCTCTCTCTCTCTCATCTCCCTGCTTGAAAATGAATAAATAAAATTTTAAAAATTAAAAAAAAAGAGAATACACATCCCAGTGGGTGCTTTGTGTTCTGTCCTCACATGAGGCCAGAGGTAGAAGACAAAGTGATTTCTCTTACTGTCTACAAGAACAAAGGAAGGAGAAAATTGCCATATTGTAACAGCTGTTTGCAAATGCAGGTTTTGCTTTTCAGATGAACAGAATGTTCCCAATGACCTCTTCTTTCAAGGGAAGAATCTTGCTCTGTTCCTATGACCGCCCCGCCCTGACCCCGCCTCTGTCTTTTTCCATCTTTCATCTTGTCTTCCTGCAGGGACTTCCCACAGACCTCTTCTTTTCCTTAGAGCTGTCCCCACCATCCTGTCTCCTCATCCTCCCTGCCCCACCCATTTCTTTCCAGTCTGGTGGTCAGCCCACCTCTGGGTGCCAGGGAAGTGGGCGTGTTCTTGTCCTGCCTCTGGAAGGCTTCCTTCTAAGAGGGACAGGCTCCCAAGCCCTCCTGCCTTAGCTCCTCTCCCCTAGCACAGAGAGCACCTCCCATGGCTGCTTAGTGCCTGTAGCAAGGAGTTGACACCCAGAATCCAGAACAGCACTGAAAGGTGACAGTGAAGGAGTGTTCCTAGGAGTGGCCTCTGCAGGCCCCTGCCTTGGGGCTTAGTAGCAGGGTTAGGTTAGGACCCTCTGGGTCCTGGATGGCTCTGAAGGCAGGCTCATAGATACCAGTTCCCTTTGATCTCGCCCTTCCCCCTCCTGGGAGACTCCTGTTAAGTACTTGGGAGGTGGCAGGTTGTTGTTGACACTTTTGCTTGTTGGGCTTTTGCTTGGTGTCAGACATCCTTGGAGTTAGAGCTTTGTGTGATTTGAACATAACCATCAGAGAGTAGAAACCAGGCCCATTTTACAGATGAAGAAACTAAGGTCCAAAGGATAAATAAGGTACCCAGTGTAGTGGTCACACAGCTGATTGATGACATTTAGTTATTTCCAGAAGATATCCTTAGAGCCTTGGTTCAGCCAGTCCTTGCCCTGAGGAGGTTGCATTTGGGGTTTGGGAACAGGGCAGACATTGAACATGGTAACTACACAGAGCAGTCTCTGCACAAGTACCTCGTGGAAATGCAAGAGCGGAACCAGGATTCCCCAGAGCCTCTGAGGCTAGGAGCAGGAAGTACTGCCTTGTGGAGCTGGGGAAGGCCTCTCCCATTGGGCAGTCACCTGGAGGACCCCAAGGTGCACCACCCTGACAGGCACGCACATTCATTAGGAAAAGTCCCTGCATGCCCACGTAGGCCACATTCTGTGGGAAGCAGATCTGCAGCTGCCATTGAAAGGGTTCCCACAAAGTTGACCTCGGCTCTCCTCAGGAGGGCCCTGGCACCGCCCAAACCCGCCCTTACCCGGTGTGGTGCTGAGTTTTGTCATCAGCAAAAGTAACCCAGGAATCTCTGGAAGGGGAAACCCTGGTAATTCCCTGTGGCTCTGAGGTTCTGCTTACCACTGAGCTCTGCAGGCCAGGAGGAGACCTGAACAGTTCTCAGCTGTTAGCAGGTCCCCACTAGAGAAACCAGCCCCTCCCTGCTCTCTGCCTCCTGGCTGAGTCAGCAGTCAGCTGGCCCTGCCAAGGTGTCCATAAATAGCTTCTCGGGTGATCATACAGGAAGCACATCTAAGTGACTCATGGTCTGTTCTGATCACCTCCTCCCTCTACTCCATCCCAGCAGAGGAGGAGCCAGAAACAGGGAAAATACCTTCCTAGGCCACAGGATTTCTCCAAACTAGAGAAGGAGTTGCCAAAGCTTGGCTAATACCTTATTATGATGAAAACAACCGAGAAAGGACTAAGAGGTGCTCTGAGCCAAATGTCACAACTCAGCGGCCACCGATGTGTCAGGAAGGACGGTCATCTGAGATCCTGAGGTGACTCTCTTCCTCTCTGTTTACCAGAGCCTTCCCTATACACTCCGTGGCACAGGTACCTTTTTATTTTAACCTGTCCTGTGTTATAGGTACTACCATAATACATAGGTATTTTGGGCTGTTTTACTGCTGAAAGGCTGAGGGCTTGGCTAACCTTCAAACTCAAGGAAGGCTCTCAAACCCTTCCCCGAGCTATGCTCCTGAGTACTGTTTATGGCCTGGTTCGCTTTGACATAGAAAGTTCCAGATTTGATGATGTATGTGTTAGTGCTGGAGTAGATCGCAGCCCAGGGCCACCTGTTCACCCTCTGTACTTTCTCAGAAATGATCATGGCAGGGCTGGAGAGATGGCTCAGCACTTGACTGCAAAGCCTAAAGACCAGGTTCGAGTCCCAGTACCCACATATAACCAGATACACAAAGTGGCTCAGTCATCTGGAGAGCCATTTGTGCATCTGGAGTTTGTTTGGAGTGGCTAGAAGCCCTGACATGCTCATATTCTCTCTCTCTCTCTCTCTCTCTCTCTCTCTCTCTCTCTCTCTCTCTCTCTCTCTCTCTCTCTCCTTCTTTTCTCTGCTTGCAAATGATCATAGCAAAGAGAGTGTATGCATGCACATGTTGACCACGTTGCAGGCTCTCTGGAGGCTTCTGCAGAGAACTCTGCCTCCACAAGTTAGTTTTGGAAGGAAAGCCCATTAGAGAAGTACTTTGCGATGCTGGAACAATAACTTTCAAAGATATTTGATGGCATACAAAACTGTCTTTTGGTGTACCAACTGGAATATAACACATTGTAGCCAAATCGGTGGTGCATACCTATAATTCCAGCACTCAGGAGGCCAGGGTGGAAGGATCATGAATTAAGGCCAGCTTGGGGCTACAGAGTACGACCGTCTCAAAAACAAAAAACAGACTTTCTCTTCTCTCTTTCTTGATCCCAGCACTTGGGAATCCGAAGTAGGAGGATCACCTTGAGTTCAAGGCCACCCTGAGCCTACATAGTGAATTCCAGGTCAGCCTGGACTAGAGAGAGACCCTACCTTGAAAAATCAAAATCAATAAATAAAGATTAGGACCTACAAATGAGAGAATGTCTTTCTGGGATTGACTTAAATTGCTTAACATACTGATCTCCAGTTGCATCCATTTTCCTGGGAACCACTTCATTCTTCTTTATGACTGAAAAAATTCCATTGTGACTCTAAGCTGCATTTTTTAACCTATTCTTCTGTTGATGGACAGCTAGGTTGGTTCTATAACTTAGCTGCTATGAGTAGTGCCACAGTGATCGTATAGTAGATCTGTTTTTAGCCTTTTTGGGTTTTTTTTTGAGGCACCTCCATACTGACTTCCATGATGTCTGGACTAGTTTGCCTTCCCACCAGCAGTGTCTGAGATCCCCTTGTGCACATATTCTTGTTTGCTCGGTGATAGCCATTCTGACAGGGTGAGATGGAACCTATGTCATTCTCTTATGGCCACTGACATTGAGCACATTTTTCATCATGGTGTATTGACCATTTGTACTTCTTTTTCGGAGAACCGACTGCTCATTTTGTTAGCCCATTTATTGATTGGGTTGTTTGGTGTGCTTTTTTGGGGGGTTGGTTTTTGGGGTTCTTTGTATATTCTAAATATTAATCCTCTGGCAGATGTATAGCTAAGGAAGATTTCCTCCCATTGTGCAGGCAGCCTCTTCACTCATTAACCCTTTCCTTTGCTGTGCGGAAGCCTTTTAGTCATGAACTTCCACGTGTTGATGTTTGGTGCTATTTCCTGAACAAGTAGAGTCCTGTTCAGAAAGTACTCGCCTGGGCCAGTGTCGTGAAGCCTTCTCCCTCCTCTTTCCTCTGTCAGTTTCCAAGTTTTAGATCTCTGCTCCATCTGGAGTCGATTTTCGTGCAAGATGAGTGATAGGGATGGCGGTTCTCTCTTCTACATATGGTGTCCATTTTTCCCACTACCGTTTGTTGAAGAGGCTGCCTTTTCTCCAACATATATTTTTTTGGCATCATCATTGAAAATCAGGTGGCAGTAAATACATAGGTTTATATGTAGGTCCTCTTCTGTTCTATTGATCTACATGTCTGTTTTTGTACAAGTACCAGGCTGTTTGTATTACTATGGCTCTGAAGTGTAACTTGAAATTAAGTGTGACGATACTTCCAGCATTATTCTTTTTGCTCAAGATTGCTTTGGCAATCCATGTCTTTCATGA
The DNA here is from genome assembly GCA_004024765.1 of Zapus hudsonius. Taxonomy (NCBI): domain Eukaryota; kingdom Metazoa; phylum Chordata; class Mammalia; order Rodentia; family Dipodidae; genus Zapus; species Zapus hudsonius. Next base: position 37,496 of record PVHP010006832.1, on the reverse strand, counting down.
ATTTTAGGATTCTTTTTCTATTTCTGTGAAGAATAACACCACCATTTTGATAGGACCTGCATTGAATCTGTAAGTTGCCTTTGGTAGCATACCTATTCACAATATTAATTCTTCCAATCAATGAGCTAAGCGGCATGTCTTTCCCTTTTCTAGTATTTTCTGTCTTTTTAAGGGAAATGCATAGAAGAGTGGGGGGAAGAACCTCTGCAGTCTGCAAACCCTGCGTAGAACCAGAGCTGTTGTAAACAGCAGGCGACACCAGCCATAACAGTGGCGGGTCTTGCAAGCTGACACATCAGCACGCTGCTCTCCAGGGCCACCTTTGGCTCAGGACCAGAGCTGAAGAGGGCGGGCTTGGAGACCAGACTGCCAAGTCTCTCTCCTTCCTGCTTGAAGTCTGTCAGTAGGCAGAGCTGTGTCCTCGAGTGTCTGCCCTCCCCATCCAGCTAGAAGCTTCCTCTATGCCTTCCTCTATCCCATATCCCCACCTGAACCGTTATTCTGGTTTGGGTTACTACTGAGAGTATCTCGATTATTTTGTCATATGTATTTGAGAGATCTCATGTAGCCCAGGCTGGCCTCAAACTTATCATGTGTCCGAGATTGGCTTCAATCCTCTTGCTTCCACATCCCAAATGCTGGGTTTACAGGTATGAGCCATCATGCCCAGCAAAGTCCAAACTAAACCCATACTCTCCAGATAGTGTATTTTCAGACTTACTGAACACCCGCTGTGTTCTTGAAATCGTGTGAACTACAGAGATGGTAGGAAAAGGAAGGAAGAGATGGAACTAATTTCTGCCCTTCTTAAGCCAGAAATCTGGCATGGGTGTGAGGTGGCTAGTGTCACAGATCAGCCCTAGGTGGAATCAGCCATAGGGGAGGGCAAAGAGTCGGGGATTAGACATGTATGAGCCCATGAGAACGGCATCCCACCTACCGTGCGCCTGCTCTTTGGGGGGGGGGCTGTGTTGAGCACATTCGTGTGTTGTCTCAGCCACTCCCCACTCTGAGATTTAGAGAATGAGCCCTCCCAAATATCACCCCCTTTTCAAGGTCATACAAACATTACTGGCCTGAGGCCTCTCTGCAGATAAGGCTGGGCCCACCTGCACTGCTGAAGGGAGGCTCTGGGAAGAGGCTGCCACCTTGGGAGTGTTCCAGCATCCAGAAGGATGGTCACCTGAGTGTTGGTACCAGGTGTGGTAGCATATGCAGCGAACTGGAATGGTATGAAGTCCTAGCTCCAGACAATCCTGTGACTGAGGCAGCTGTGGGTGAGCTCTTCCCAGGGACTGAGTCCTGGCTCCCAGTCTGGCCCTCATAGCAAGCAGGGATTATAGGGAGGTCATGCTTCAGAGCAGGAACAAGGCAGCTGTTGATATGGAGGGACTTCAGGTGATCCCAGCGACAGGTGAATCGGGGTAAGCATACACAGACGGGATTGCAGGCCCAGTGCTTTCTGCAGTCCTTTCCAGTTCCTTTTTCTTCTGAGTTCTGGTTTTGTGGGGAGACATTGTTCATGTGTCGGTCAGGGACACCTTAGTACAGAGAAATTTCCTTCTGGAACTTAGTCAAGGAGGTAAGCTTTTGATTCGTTCTCACCATGTGTGGGGCAGCACTGCACTTCAGTCTCACCCAGGGACCATTCGGTGGTTCAGGTGATGAGGGGGTACCTCACATGCAGGGTTTGCAGAGCAGAAATGTCAGTGCCCAGAGCTGGAATGGCCACCCAGCTTGGGAAACACCCCAGGAGAGAGGTCAGCATGCTCAAAGCAGGAGTGAGAGTGGCAGTGTTGTTGCCGTAGCGATGACCCTGGGGACAGAGAGGATGTGAGGGGTTCACATCCAGAAGTGAGAGGCCAAGGGCAGGAGGACGTGTCCCAGCCATCACTTGCCCTACTCCACAGAGGGATGTGGCAAGGGGTCACTGGCTGCCTTTCTTCTGGAGGGTTGCCAGCCCAGCTCCGGCCAGGAGGTGCTGATTCAGTGTTTCCACTCTGGTCCTCCATAGTGTTGGTGGGCAGATCGCACACAGCCTTGTAGGCTCCCTTTCCGCTCATCTGTGGGCTGTTACAGCCCCACTGGGATCAGCTTTTCAGTGAGTCTAATGTGAGGCTGCAAATAGGAGCTTGTAAAGCTGACAGCAAGGGGCTTCAGGCCACAGCCCAAGGTTGCACTTGAAGTCCACAGGGCACTTACACTCTGTGCCCGGATAATAGGGCAGAGGTGCTCTCCTGGGAAGGGCTGGATTCCGGCTCCCTGCTTTCCCCAGCATGTAAGGACTTAGGAGACCTTCCTGAGTGGGTTGTGTGTGTAAAGCACGTGACAGTCCTGGCTTTCCCATAGGGGCAGGAGCCCTTGGGAGCAGGCTGTGTGTGTCCTGGCCTAGAAGCCAGCACAGCTGAAAGCCCTGAAGCCCCTCCCTGCTCAGCCCCATCACCAGCCCTAAGCAGCCTGCTAAGGGAAAGTGTCCATAGACCCTTTGGGGGAAGTGCCTGACCTGCCTGTCTGGGGCAGCTGGGTTTCAGATGAAGCCAGAGCTGGAGTCTGTCAGGTCGGCTGAGCCCACCCGTGCCTGCAAGGCTCCAGGTGGGAGGGGAGGTGCTGTCCTTCTGTGCTAGAGCCCAGGGGTGTGATTGGGCTCAGGGGCCACTGCCCACTGGATGGTCCCATTGGAGGCCCTGCTAACTCCCCAAAAATATAGTTAGTACTGACAGCTTTAGAATGGTGGTGACCATGGCCATTGAAAGTGACCATGAGAAACCATATTTAGAGCCATGTAAAAACACTCATGAAATGTTAAACAAAAAGAAAGTTCTCGAAATATGTAGAAACATTCCCTTTTTTAAAAACATTAAATGGCGCTGGAGAGATGGCTCAGAGATTAAGGCATTTGTCTGCAAAACCTAAAAACCTGGGCTGGAGAGGTGGCTCAGCAGTTAAGGCACTTGCCTCCAGTGCCAAAGGACCCTGGTTCAATTCCCCAGTACCCACATAAGCCACAAGGCAGTGGCCTTGGTGCTCTCTCTCTCTCTCTCTCTCTCTCTCTCTCTCTCTCTTGCTCTCTTTCTGCTTGAAAATGAATAAATAAAATATTAAAAAACCCTAAAGACCCAAGTTCGATTCCCCAGTGCCCACATAAAGCCAGATGCACAAAAGGGGTGCATGCCTCTGGAGTTCATTTGTAGTGGAAGGGGCCCTAGTGTGCCCATTCTCTCTCTGACTCTCTCTCTCCTTGCAAATAAATCAATAAACTAATTAATTAATTTAATTTAATGGATAGCTGGGCATGGTGAGGCACATGTATAATTCCAGCACTTGGGATGCAGAGGCAGGAGGATCTTGAATCTGAGGTTAGCCTAGGCTACATAGCAAGACACTATCTCAACCTCCTGAAAAATAGTATGGCATGGATAGACGCATACTATCAGGGCTCATTTCTTTAGTTCATTAGTTACTTGTCTACGTGGTTTTCCTTTTTTCTAGAGCAGGAATTCGGGTCTTGTTCACCTCTATTCCTAGCAACAAGCTCCATAGGATAAATAGGCACGGGATGAGTAATTTGCATAAGTGATGAAAGGTGAGGATAGCCCGGGGCTAAGCTCTCCCCAGACAAATAGATCAGTGGCTAGAAGGAGAACCTAGAAGCAGACCCCATAAGAACTGTCAGCCAAGGCAATACAATGGAGCAAAGCTGTCATTCCCCCCAACAGTGCGGAACAACTGGTTATCCACTTACAGAAAGGGACTCTCGGCCCCACACGTCTCCCAAGGGTAACCCACAGCCCAGCACAGTCCTGCAGGTAAAATGCAAAACTAGACAAACAAAATATTTTACTCTGTAAGTGACACTGTCAAGAGAATGGAAAGATAAGCCACAGGGGCTGGAGAGATGGCTCAGTGGTTAAGGTGCTTGCCTGCAAAGCCTACCGTCCCCAGTTCGATTCCCCATTGCCCACCTGAAGCCAGATGCACAGGGTGATGCATGCACCTGGGGTTCGTTTGCAGTGTCTAAAGGCCCTGGCACACCCATTCTCTCTCTGTCTGTCTCTCTTCTTTCTGTCTCTCCCTTCTTGCAATTAAATGAATTAAATATTTTCTAATAAAAAGAAAGAAAGATAAGCCATGAATGAGGAGAAAATGTTTTCAGAAGGCACATCTGGTGACAGACTTAGTGGTACAGGTTTGCCTGGTGAAGGACTGCTTGTCATAATATGTGAAGAATTCTTCCAACTAAACAATAAGAAACCAGGAACCCAATTTTAAAACGAGCCAGGGCTAGGGTTCATGGTTCCAGCAAAAAAGAAAGAAAGAAATTTAAAATGGATGACAGATATCAGACACCTCACCAAAGACAGATGGCAGGTAATATATGAAGACTGATCCCAGCACTTGGAGACAAACAAGTAGGATCACTATGAGTTCAAGGCCAGCCTGGGCTAGAGTGAGACCCTACCTCAAAAAACAGCAACAACAAAATAGCAAGGAGAAACTACTTCATATTCATGAGAGTGACCCAAATCCAGAGCACTGGCTCCGCCCAGCGCTGGTGAGGAGAGCCCATGAACGCATGATGGTACAGCCTGTTCGGAAGATGGCTGGTAAGTTCCTTGCAAAACTAAAGCAAGCTTACAAGACAGTTCAACCATTGTACTCCTCAGTATTTCCCCAAAGAAATTGAAAACATACACCCTTAAAACATATGCCATGCACAAATCTGCTCAAAGATGTTTATAGACACTTCCTCCGCAATTACTGAAACATGAAAGCAACCAAGTAAGCAACCCAGTAAACAAATGACGGGACATCTAGACAGACAGATCCTTATCCGTCGCTGAGATGGCTTCTCCATCCATGAAATCACGGGGGAAGCTGAAACAAGCCAAGTGTAATACTTGTAATACGTCCTAGCACTGGGAGGAAGAACAAGAGGATCTCAAGCTTGAGGCCAACTTGGGCAAAGAAAAGACACGTAAATGCATGTCACTAGAAAACAGAAGCCGATCTGAAAAGGCTGCACACTGTATGATCCAGCCGCATGACATGATGGAGATTGTAGGAAAGAGTAGTAACCATCGAGACTTAGGGGGAGGGCTGAGTAAACAGAGCACAGAGGACTGTCATCCTCAGTGGGTACATGTCTAATCCAAGTTGTTAGTTAACCTTGGATAGGGGGGTGCTCAGGACGTGGAAGAACGTCTTGCTCATAGGCTTGCTAACTATCTGCTAGCATTGCTTTGGCGTGGTGGGTTTTGCGGTGCATCTGGCTTTATGGGGTTGGTGCTGGGGAGTCGAACCCAAGCCATAAGGCTTTGCAAGCAAGCGCTTTATCGCTGAGTCATCTCTCCAACTCCACAGATAAGTTTTAAAGAAAGTGACATTACCTCTGAGGTGTGACATCCCCAGTCTACTGAGCATTGGGGTGTCTTGCACCAGCTCAGTTATGAAGGACATGTGAAGGAACCCACGGAAATTCTCTCCTTTGTGGCTTATCTTTTTGACCCAGAAAGACTGATTGATAACCAATTTTAAAGGTGATCAGAAAAAAAAAAGTTTTCCAATGATTTGGCCTTTAGAATGAGCCTTTAAGGTTTTTAATTTCAGAAGTGTATAACCTTAGCTTCCATCATTGGGGTTGAGTGCTTAGCAGCAAGACAAGCAGGACAGGCAGCTCTGATCAGAGCCCAGCCAGGAAGTGCCTGCATGTGAACTGAACCATGAATTATGAATGGGAACTGAATTATGAAGCCCACAGAGCACGTGGTGCTGTCCACATGCCAGTCCTCTGTGCCCTGCTCTCCCCGCTGCCTCATGTACCTGTCACTCACCTGCTCAAGCCCTCAGTGTGTTCTCTTGACCTTGGACAGGGTCCCTTGCAGTTCTTCTAAGGGCTCCCTAGCCATTTTCCACCTGCCACCTTTTGTATACAGCCCCTAAGCTAAGAACAGGTTTTATATTTTATTTATTTATTTATTTATTTATTTATTTATTTATTTATTTATTTATTTATTTATTTTGCGGTGCTGAGGACTGAACCCAGGGCCTTGTGCTTGCTAGGCAAGCGCTCATCCACTGAGCTAAATCCCAACCCCTAGGTTTTATATTTTAAATAATTGGAAAAACATTTAAAACGAACATATTTTCTGACATATGAAGATGATGTGAAATTTACACTTCAGGGGCCCATAGCTTTCTTCATGGAACAGGGCCTTGTCTAGTCACAGGACCCCAGCATAGTGGAGTGGTTGTAAGGTAGCCATAGAGCGCACAAGGCTGAAAATAGCTAGTGGTGACCATTGACAGGCAAGGGCTACAGGTGTCTGGCCTCAAGCGGCTCTGTGGGGTTGTGAGGCCTGGTTGCCATTAGCCACCTCGAGCTGCCTCCAACAGACAGCCAATCGAAGTTCAAATAGCGTGCATGCTAGACCAGCCCAGCCTCCTAACAGTGCCTAGGGCCCCTTCGCAGCTGTTTCTGCCCCCCCCTCCACCACCCCACCTTATCATCAGGATTTGGGAGAGCTGTGTTCTCACCTGGGCTTGAAAGACCCATCAGCCCCTTTACCAAACTTTATCCCTCTGCCGCAGCTGAGCTGTATGTCACTGCCTCCAGGAAGCCTTCCTTGGCCACTAATCCTGCTCAAGAGCTCTGCTACCCTCCTGTGCCAGCTCTCCCGCAGCCCGCCTACAGTGCTGACTTGGAGGTATACTGTCTGTGCTCCTTCACTGGGCTGAGGGCCCACCTGCACACCTGTTCCCAGAGCATAGCTGCTTCTGAACATATGAGTAACTGGAAGTAGAATAAATAACCCCTGGTGGGAAATACAGCCCAGTTACCTATAAATGTGAATTTTAGTGGCCTGTAAGAAAATCATAGGATAGAGTGGCCTTGGGCCCATCCCTTCCTCCCAGAGGTGTTAATAGCTTCTGTGTAGTATCTGGTGGCCTTTGAAATTAACGAAGCCATTCATAAATATATTCCAATTTCCTATGTGCTTAAGTGTGTGTGTTTAGTTATAAAATCTTTCAATCCACAATCTTGTAACTTAGGAGCCCGTTACACAGATGAGTACATTGAGGCTCAGAGAGGTGAAGGGACTAGTTTTAAAGTCACACAGCTAAAGTGGCAGGGCTCTGACCCCTCAGGTCTGTAACTCATGCCCTGAACTATCTGGGCAGTCTAGTGATCAGATCATTTGGAGTTAGAAGCAAAGCTGACTGAAACAGGTATGTTTTCTAAGCAGGACTCCAATGCAGGACATTTCTGACTAATATACTCATGTTCTATTAATAACTGCCTTGGCCATCTGCCTGGACCTTGTGATAATTGCCTTTTCTTTCTCCCACAAGGAATGATTTGTGCTTGTTATGGGTGCTCGTCCACCTTGTACCCCTCTCTTCCTGTCTGAGCTGACACTCAGAAGCCTCTTCCCACTCCTCTTAGCCAGCGTAGGCTGTAGCTCAGGACTCACTCACACCAGTGTCTGAAGTCCTGTCTGTACATCCCAGCATGGGCCTCAGCCATCTCCCGTTCCCCAGCTGTGATCCTGGCTGTGTGCTGGGAGAACTTTCCAGACTGCTCAGGTGCCAACATGTTGCAACCTGCACAGGCCACAGTGGAAAAGCAGGCAGCCATGTGGCAGCAGGTGGTCCCACAGGCTCACAAGAGCAAGGACACAGCACAATGCTCTGGGGAGCCCCACTGGCCCCAGGCCTTTGAGTTGACACCATTTGGAGCCAGGCTGTCTTAGGATGAAGCGTGCAGACCATAAACCTGCCTCTACCTGAGTCTTTCCTAAGTAACATTCTTCCCCATAGGTGCTTTGATTTTTCTCCACAAGCTCACAATAGTTAAGTCCTGCAATGCAAAAGGAGCTGGCTTAATGTTAGATGACCTCCATTCTAGGAGAGAATCCAGCCAGCTGATAGCTAACTAGATAACAAACTTAAGTTTCATTTATTTGTGTGTGTGTGTGTGTGTGTGTGTGTGTGTGTGTGTGTGTGTGTGTGTGTATTTATGGGCACAACAGGGTCTCTTGCCACTGCAAATGGAACACCAGACACTTGTACCATGTTTTGCATCTGGCTTTACATAGGTGGCTGGGGAATTGAACCAGCACTGGCAAGCTTTGCAAACGTCTTTAACCACTGAGCCCCCCCCTTCTCTCTCCCTCTCTCTCTCCCTCCCTCCCTCCCTCTCCTTTCTTTCCTCTCTGTGTGCATGCTTATGTTTGCAGTAATGAGGATTGAACCCAGAACCTTAGGCATGCTAGGCAAGTACTTTACCATTGAGCTACATGCCCAGCCTTTTGTATTTTGTTTGTTTTTGCTTTTAAGACAGTATCTTGCTAAGTTTGCCAGGAACTCTCTATATAGCCCAGGCTGGCCTTGAACTCAAAATTTTCCTGCCTCTGCTTCCCAAGTGCTGGAATATGTATTGTGTCAGCTGCCTGCATGTGTCTCTGGAGTATATGGATGGCTCACTGTTGTTCTTGGCTCCCAGGAATTAGTGTGCTCTCCTTCTGTGTGTCAAAGACAGCATGTAAGTGACAAAGGAATGGTGGTCATGGAGTGCCTTTTCCTTTTTCTAAAGGAAATGGTTCCAAGACTCGTGCCTCTGGGTTACTCCAGCAAGAACTGCTTTGGAGACAGGCCACCCAGAATCTCTTAAAAAGTATTCAAGGGCTGGAGAGATGGCTCAGCGGTTAAGGCACTTGCCTCTTGTGCCTAAGGCCCCGGGTTTAATTCCCCAGTACCCACATATGTCAGACCCACAAGGTGGTGGCCCTGGTAGTCTCTCCCTCCCTCCCTCCCTCCCTCCCTCTCTCTCTCTCTCTCTCTCTCTCTCTATCTCTCTATCTCTGTATTTCTCTGCTTGAAAATGAATAAATAAAATATTTTTAAAAGTATTCAAAATAACATGGAAATCGTTTTCCACATTAAAAGCTCAGTAGTTCAGATGTTGGTTTTTTGCCCCACACTGCCCAGTGTTGTGACTATTGCTGATTTTTCCAGAGTTCACCTGTAGGTTTAATTTCCTGAAATTGATCTGTGTGGTTACTCTGGCTTTACCCTCTTGCAAAGAGAGGAAACAGCAGTGGACACATTGCTTTTGTTGTTGTTTTCGAGGTAGGGTCTCACTCTATCCCAGGCTGACCTGGAACTCACTATGTAGTCTCAGGGTGGCCTTGAACTCACAGCGATGCTCCTACCTCTGCCTCCCGAGTGCTGGGATTAAAGGCGTGTGCGTTTTCTTCAAAAAAATAAACTACCATCCTATGATCTCTTCTTTTTTTAAAATATTTTATTTATTCATTTTCAAGCAGAGAGAGAGAGAGAGAGAGAGAGACACTTCCTTGTGGGTCTGGCTTATGTGAGTACTGGGGAATTGAACCCGGGGCCTTAGGCACTGGAGGCAAGTGCCTTAACCGCTGAGCCATCTCTCCAGCCCCCTATGATCGCTTCTGACTTTTTTTTTTTTTTTTACAAGTACCCAGTGTGTCGTCTGTGACAGAACTGGTATTTACCTGAGTGAAAGGAAGTCCCAGGACCCTCCCCGGGGAGTCCCAGGATCACTCACACTGTCTCTCAGAGCTGTCTGCTTTTATGATGCCCACCGTTTCTCCTCCAATTGCCCAACCTGCGGCTTCCCTGAGGACTGGAGGAGCCCCAGGGGAGGGAGGAGCAGCTGCACCACCAACTCTGCAAGAAAGGGGCGCTCACACTGACTATGTCCTCTTTCACCACTCCTTGATCCAGCTACGGGTTATTATTTTAATTTAGCGGTGAGCTCCTGGGCCCTGCCAGACCTTGCCAGAACACCACCCTTCCCTGGTGGTCTGATAACTTAGCCAGGGTGCAGTGCTAACCAGAATGTGATTATTATTTGCTTTTAATTTCCTGTTCTTGGGGGCTGGGGAGATGGTTCAGTGTGTAAGAGCATTTGCTGCACAAGCTTGATGGCTGACAGCCTCAGTCAGCCGAGTTCCTTCCAGGACCCATGTAACAAGCCAGGTATTGTGGCCAGTCTTGTGTGGTCAGGGAGGGGCAGAGATAAAAGAACTGGAGGGACTTGCTAGTCAGTCAGTCTAATTGTGGGGTGTGAAGGGGAACCAGCAGCTCTGGGTTTAGTGAAAGACTCTATCTTAAGAAAATACTGTGTAAGCCACCCCAGACATACCATGGAGGATCCCTATGGAACCCCACAGGGAATGATGGGATGAGCAAGTGACCAAGAGTGACAACCAGTCAGTCAGCACAGGACAAGCCAGCGAGACAGACACCAGTGATTTTTGACACAACCTAAAGCAGAAGTACAGAGACCCCTCAGATCTCAACAATAAAACAGCCTTAATACTCACCCACCACGACTCAGGGAACTGAGCGGAAGAGGGGGCCGAAAGATTGTGAGTTCCGTGGTAGGGGAGAATATCCAGAGGCATGACACCCCTAAGTAACAACATACTAGGGCCGGGAGAACCTGGCTGACTCCTAGGCTATCCATGGTCCCCTGCCTCAAGGACTGATCTAGACAGCCCACAGAGGAGGATATCCAGCTGATGGGGATGGAGAAGAGGAGCATTGGGGAATGGGGGATAACAACTTATTGTTTGCCCATTAAATAATGTAACTCATTATGGACAATAAAAAAAAAGAAAAGAAAATACTATGAAAGAGAGATGGAGAACACCTGACATTGAGGACACCTGATACCTTCCTCTGGCCTCGAGCACATGTGCAGAGGACACACACACACCACAACTACAGCATACCTACTCCACATACACAAGCTAGAACAATAAATGATTTCCAGACCTGGGCCTGGTAGCCCAGGCCTGCAACCCCAGCTGCTTGTGATGGAAGTTTAAGGGCAGCCCAAGCAGTTCAGTGAGACGCCGTCTCTCAAAAGTATAAAGGGGGCTGCGGTGCAGCTCAGGGGTCCGGCACTTGCTTAGCATGCAAGAAGCTCCAGGATTAGGAGGGGAGCAGGTGAAGAGAAAGGGAGAGTCCAGGGCCACTGGGGTGACGAACGCAGGAAGAGTGTCCCGAGTCCACGTGGGAGAGCTGGTGCACTTCTCCCGAGAGGCAGTGTGGCAGCTGGGGACCCACCTCTGCCATTTTCCAGCGGTTACCTGAGTCAAGCAGCCTTGTCCATGCAAATCTGTCCCTCCTAGACAGTAAGGCCCCAAAATAGCAGTAGCTCATCCCTCCTCCGGCATAGAGTAACTACACAATGTGCACTAACCCACCTCCATTCGTGGATAACTGGTTTACACTTGTTTCCCAGGATTGACTCAGATACCCTGCCCCATTGTGTGCACTTCTCTTCCCCCGTCTCCCAGAATTTTTTCCCTTATTTGAACTCTTAGATGTCACAAGTCTCCATTTGATAGATTTTCCCCAGGAATTCCATGTGCTTTTGATTATTTTTGGTGAGTCATTTTCACATGGATGATTGGCAGTTCATTCAGCGTATTTCATTCCACTTCCAAGTTTCTCCTCTTATTTAGTTCCTCTTCCCTTCGCCTCCAGGGCTAGAATCACTGACATGAGACAGTCAAGGCTCCAGCCTGTGGGCTTCCTGATATCCTGAGGGATGCTGGGAATTTCCCCACTTTACTAGAAGAATTATTTTTCTTTTCTTTTTTTTTTAAAGATATTTATTTATGACAGAGAGAGAGAACGAGAGAGAGAGAGAGAGAGAGAGAGAGAGAGAGAGAGAGAGAGAGAGAGGCAGACAGAGACAGAGAATGGGCACACCGAGGCCTCCAGCCACTGCAAATGAACTCCAGACACATGCAACCTCTTGTGCATCTGTCTTTATATGGGCACTGGGGAATTGAATTCCGGTCCTTCTGTTTTTCAGACAAACGCCTTAACCACTAAGCCATCTCTTCAGCCCTAGAAGAATTATTTTTCACCTTATATTTCATAGGAGGAAATTGTCTATTCTTGTCCAGGCAAAAGTGCTTAGATTTCATCATGAGGGCAATGAGGAGGGAGGCATGTGAGAGTTATGGTGCCAGATCAGTGTGACCAGAATGGAGGACCACAGCAGTGATGGGTTTTTGAGATATTCAAATGGTAAAAGCAGCAAGGCCAGGAGAGAACGGATAGGGATGACTTATTGAGCAACTGGGTGGATAGGGTGCTGAGAGAGAGGATACTGAAAGAAGAGAGGAAGCTGCTGTGGGGAACAGGAGAGTGAGTTCCAAGATTCAAGAGGAGGGCAGCCAGGATGAGACAAATTGAAGGTAGAGGATTGTGGCTCTGTGTACAGATGGAAAGTGTAGGGTTTTCTGGAACATTATCCCAGCAGAAGCTATGTTACAGAGCAGGGAGACAGGGGATAACCAGGTCCTGCATCTGCTTTCCACCCAGTAATTCCATTCCAAGTAGTACTCTGGGTGGCAATAGAGCTCTGCTCTGTAGTGATCTGGGTGGTGGGTGGGCTCTGCTCTGTAGTGATCTGGGTGGTGGGTGGGCTCTGCTCTATAATGTTTCCCGAGTTCAGCACAGATTGGCTTGGAGAAGGAGCCCCAGTCTGGAAAGATGACAGGGAACACCCTTCCATCTGTGGTGTTTTCCTTGGCAGGAGATGCCTGGAGGTTCATTAAAAAGCTCTCTATTTCTAGGTCTTACTTTGAGTTTCTCCACATCAGACCTCAGATTCACACAGACCCCTTTCCTCTCAGGCATCCTAAGTGTTGCTTACCTTACAAAAGCACAAGGTTGCCATTGTTAGAATGTCATTTTATGTGGGCAGCTCAAGAATCTGTTCCATGTAGATTGTCTGTCTGGGTTCATGGCTCAGCTCAGCCTGTTGGCCCAGGTTTGACTCCCCGCACTCATGGAAAGCCGGGTGCACAAAGTGGAGCATGTGTCTGGAGTTCATTGACAGCAGATCGAAGTCATAGCCGTGTCCACTTCAGTTCCTGTTGACCTTGGTAACTCAGTTGAGTCACTGAACTTTGTCCTGCCTCCATCTCGTCATCTGTAAGACGAGCGTTCACGCCACCTCGTGAAGTATACTAACTCATGTAGGCTGTTCTCGCAGTGCCTGGCACATAAGAAAGCCCTTGGTGTAAGTCAGCTGTGGCCATTATTAATCCTGACTCTGCAATCTCCCTTGCTGGAAGACTAACTTACAAAATGGATAGGAAAAAGTCTCTTCAAAGCAAAAGGTACTTATGCCAAACAAGAATGCTGTCGATGGCTACTATTAATAATAAGTTCATAATTACTCTTGCCACAATATTAAGTGAAAGCCCCTTTGGGCGACTGATGACTGGAAAAATGGGAACTACTATTAAACAGAGATGCCAGCTCTTGTTACCAGATCTGTTGACATAATATTTGTCTCTGGGAATCCTTTGACAAACCAGCTGGATTTGCCAGTCCCTTGCCCTAAGCACTGCAGATTGGTTCCACATGGCCCAAGTGTTGTTTCTGTCGGTGAGGAGGGGTGAAGGGAAGGAGCGCTGACCTGAACCTAGAACCCCTGTGGCGATCGAAGCTATGGCTCCTCGTTGAGTTTGTTTTAATGCTCAGAGCCAGCTCTGCCTAGTGTGTTCAGTTACTGAGCTGTCAGGAGAATTTCTGCTTTAGGCAGCAAGGCCCTGGTTGAGGAGTTGGAGGATCACCATGGCAATGAAGCTTTGAGGATGTGTCTGTCCTGGCCATGATGTGGGACATTGGGAGTCACACAGGGGCCAGCCTCGAGCACTCTGGCACCAAAGCTACAGGAAGGTCAAGGGAGACACAGCCCGGGAGGGCCTGGGTGGAAGAAGACTGTCCTTTGCCCCACAAGAGAGAGAGCTCCCAGGCTCAGCAGGGTTGGCCATGAGTGAGAGACTGACAGGACACAGCTGTGGGGTCACGGGCACAGGCGTGAGTGAACCTCGGTTGTGTGCTCGTGGGGTTAAGTGTACCCAACCCCTGTCTGAATCCTACCTCCACAGCTTACCTCAGCAAGTTATTGAGAGCTCTATGCTCTCCCAGTGAGCCTCCAAAGATTGGAAACAGAGCAGACTGTGCCCATCCCTTAGGATAGTCAAAAGAATCAATGAGACAAGACCTGTGTTCCCAGCATGAAGTATTAATAACAGAGCCACACGACTGCAAGTGTAGGCATCGAGTGACGGGTCTCATCCTGGCAGCCCTGTGTGCCAAGGTTTTCATTGCCTTTGGTTAACAGATGAACGGACACAAAGGCCAAGTAACCTGCCTGACGGGTCATATTGACTGGACATGAACCCCAGCCTTTCACGGCAGAGCCTGTCCTAGCTGCCCTGCGACACCACCCAGTGTGTCTGTCATCCCAGACAGGCCCCCATCCCAGTTACCTCAAGAAATTTTTCTCCCAAAAGTGACTGAATGTATTCCTATGGCTTTTTAAAAGATAAATAAATAAATAAGAGAAATCTGGGTGGGATATTTGGACAAAGAATCAGGAATCGGAGAAGCAGCTGTTACCAGAAGTTAGGGCTCCCTGCTCTAGGCTGGGACGTCAAGGAGAACCTGTGTGCCCCACGGCTACATCGTTTGTACCAGCCTGCTTCTGCTCGTCTGATGCCCCACAATGCTTGGAGAGACTTTCAAGCTGTCGTCCCCTGAGATGGATTCTCACAGCTCTTCTCTCTGCTGTTGAAGTGCTAATGAGAACCGCTAATTGGACTTGGCCAGCGGCTGGGACAGTCAGTCCCCTTCGTGGAGTGGGTAGAGCCTAGTCCCTTTCCATCGGTGGTTCCAGGCTCTTCTGGGCTCGAAGAGGAAAAGGGGTCAAAATGGGAAAGAGGAGGGCTCTGCAGGCGGCACTGGCCTTTGGGAGGTAGAGTTGTGACCATGTGATCCAGCCACTCCTGTGTGTCCGTGTGACCCCTGAGTTCTGAAAGGAAGACTTTCAGGCTTGATGTAGATAGCTAGGCCCACGAGCCACAGGCCAGTTCCTAGGGAACTCAGGATGGTCTCCACATGGATCAAGCCCCAGCCACAGTGGACCACTTCTCACTCTGACCCCTGGGACTCAAGGAGTAATATGAAGTTTCATACCCTCAAGGTCCAGTGGGATTGTTCCATGCTCTGTCAGGACAGGGACTGGCACTGAGCCCTGCATGTATAGAGCTCTCCCTTCATGCCCAACATGACCTCTCTCTGTCTTGCTTCCCTCACAGGTGTCCTCTCCCTCCCTGCGTATTTCAGTCCCTACAACAGTGGGTCCCTGGGCCACGATGAGCGAGCAGACGCCTACGCTCAGCTGGAGCTGCGGACCCTGGAGCAGTCTCTCCTGGCCACGTGTGTGGGCAGCATCTCAGAGCTGAGTAAGTGTGACCCCCCATACCCAGTAGGCACTAGTGCAGGGGTCTCAGGGAGGAGGCAGGGAACTTGCCTGGATTCTGTCCACCTCACTACACTTGTGGCCTTCCTTGAAGCTAGCTCCTCCTGGGCCTGAGTGGCGAGCTGGTAGCCTACTGGCATGGAAGGCTTGGCCGGCCTGTGGGCATGATCACATATAAATCTGGATATCTGGCTTCTCAGCTGAGCTACCAGTCCTGCTTTCCCAGCCATGGCAAGTGGGTACTAGGCTGTAGTTGGGGGGGGGGGTGTTGCTGCCCCAGCCTGGCTCTCTGACAGCCGGCCTTGTTCATGCACCTCACTCGTCTGATCCAGAAGGCTCTGAGCTTCCAGCAGGAGTGCTTTCTGAAGCTTTGTTCTGGGAAAAGGACAGGAACCCAGCTGATCTGCTGACAGAGGCCTCCTGTCTCCAGCATTGTCTCTCTCAAGACCTCAGAGACTTGTTGAAACACAATTGGAAACCCCATGCTGTCACCTGGGAGTTCCCTCTCCTTATTGCAATTTCTTAAGAAAGCAGGCCACACCTTACTCTTGGTTGAGATAACCCATGTACCCAGGATCATCATGGGGAGCATGGGTACTGGCAGGCTTATTCTGTTCTGGCCTTCTCTGTCATCACAAGGGACAGATTCCCCCTCCATTCTTCCCTTTTCCTATGACAGGAAACAAAGTTTCCTGGTTCAGGGTCACAAAAGACTTCCTACTCCCTGCCTCCTGACTGCAGACAGGCCCAGTGCAGGGCTGCCTGGGTCCCCTACCCTGGAGAGACCTGCAGGAAGTAAGCTCTGGTATGGTATGTGGAGCTCTCCTCTAGAGTGATCTGAGTAGTATGTGTGGTTCTCTATAGCGATCTGGATGGTGTGTGGGGCTCTCTGCAGTGATCTGGGTGTTTGATCTCTGCCCTACCAGGGGGCTCCTGGACAGTGCCTGTGTTGGGGCCAGACCCAGCCTATTCTGAGATCTCTCATACACCAAGCCTGGAAACACTTGGCTCTCTGCTAGAGAGCACCTTGGTTTTATTTTGCTATTGAATGGTTAATTAGACACTTCATGTGTGCAAGGTCTTGTGCAAAACACCTGCTCACTTCATGTACTCAGAATGGCCCAACAAGGCTGTTGGACAGGAGACCTGAGGTTAAGAGAGAAAAAGGGATTTCCCCAAGTCATGAAGCTAAGAATGGGGCTTGTCTTTTGATATATCTGCCTTTTGCAGCATACTCTTAATTTTTTATTTATTTAAAGCAGAAAGTGAGAGAGAGCAAGAATGGGGGCGCCAGGGCCTCTAGCTGCTGCAAACAAACTCCAAATACACATGCCACTTTGTACGTCTGGCTTTATGTGGGTACTGGGGAATTGAACCCAGGTCATCAGGCTTTGCAGGCAAGCACCTTAACCACTGAGCCATCTCTCCATCCCTTAGCATACTCTTAAATCTCATAGGACTATGGGCTTCCTGGATGTGGTGGTAGTCCAGCAGCTATCTGAGGTCACATTTGAACTCTAATACCCTAAACCTTCACCATAGTCTGAGATCTGATGTGTGACCTGGCTTCATCACCCACCACTCTTCTCCTGTTGACTGTGCTCCACCCCCAGGCTTCCTGGCCAAGTCCGCTCCACCCCAAGACATCCTAGATGTACAGATACAAAGCTGCTTCACTTGTTTTCAAGCCTCTGCCCAAACAAACAGGCCTTCTGGAACCCCTGTGTTAATGAGCTCCCTTCTGTTTCCCCTCTGTGACTTGAGCTTTATTCAGAGAACTGACCACCACTTGGCACTTACATATTGACTTGTAAATAATTTAGTCCTGTGTGTGTGTGTGTGCAGGTGTGCACCTCCTGTGTGCACAAGTGCAGAGGCCAGGGGGAGGACATCACATGGCCTCCTCTATCACTCTTCTGTCATTTCCCTGACACACAGTCTTTCATTGAACTGGGAGCTCACCATTTCATTGGTTAGACTGGCTGCCAAGGAACCCCAGAGATCCTCCTGTCTCCACCCCCATGCCCCCAGCACTTCGGTGACAGACATGTGTGGCCATGCTTGGCATTTTACATGGGTACTAGGATGCAACTCGGGTCTTCATGTTTGTGCAGCTCTTGCCCGCTGAGCCATCTCCCCAGGCCTAGTTCAGTCTTTCCTCCAACCAGAATGTCAGTATCACCAGGACAGGAACTTGATCACTTTTATCCACTGCTTTGTCCCCAGTGCATGGAACATTCTACTGCTCAGCATGTGTGTGTGTGTGTGTGTGTGTGTGTGTGTGTGTGTGTGTGTGTGTGTGTGTGTGTGTGTGTGTGTGTGTGTGTGTTTCAGTGAGCACTCACATGCATTAGAAGAAATGAGTTCTGTCCCATCCGGTGTTTGTCTCTTAAACTCACTTCAGTTTGGTCTCCATTCTCCTCAGGACACACAGAGAAAAAGCTCCATAGCATCGTTCCAGAGATAGCTAACTGGGTGTGTCATGCACCATGCTGCCCCTGTCCCTCCCTCTGAAACCAGAGGCTTTGCTAATCTTCTTTAGGGAGGGAGGAAACAGAGGTGGAGGCAGAGATTTTAATTTTTCTCTCTGAGACTGAAGATCTTGATGAGGCTAGTGATACTTGGCACTGAGTGCTTGGACCTAGAACTTCACCCTGAGCTTTCCATGCATTATGTCTCCTCGCCCCACCAGGACCAGCCTGCCCAGTAGGTTAGGAAGCCTTGTTTTTTCTGTATCAGATCCAGTTGCACAGGGAGCTTGGGTCCTTGTTTGTTCCATCCGTCAGTACCCATGAAAATGTTAAAGGGAAGGAATGAGAAGAAAACAAAACATGTCTTTTTAAAGGCAGCCAGATGTGAGAGGCCTTATTTTGAAAGCAGTGCTAAGTTCCAGACTCTCCCCTGCTGTTTTTATTTGATGGCTCATAATGAGGGCCTGAAAGACCAGTGAAACCCACAGCACCTCTAATCAAGGTTTTCATGGTTAACGAGGGGTAAGGGCTTGTTTGTTCCATGCCTGGTGGGTGTTTCTGGGCTTCAGACCAAGGTTTCATTGAGCTTGGGATCAACTGATTCTCAAGTACAATTCAAGGAAGTTTCTGAAGCACCAAGTGCCCACCTGTGTGAGTCCAGCCCAGCCCAGTTAGACTATTCCCCCTGCGCCATTACAGACTGAAACCTCAAATACAGCAAAAAAGAAATGTCCAGAAAAATGAAATAAACATGTAAAATGTAAACCAAATTTTTAAAATTATTCTCAGATGGATAGACATAAAATTACTCTGTACGGCTGTCTTTTAAAAATTCACTTGCCGGGCTGAAGAGATGGCTTAGCGGTTAAGGCGTTTGCCTGCAATGCAGAAGGACCAGAGTTCAATTCCCCAGTGCCCATATAAAGCCAGATGCACAAGAGGCTGTCTGGAGGCCCTGGTGTGCCCATTCTCTCTCTGTGCCCCCCCTCAAATAAATAAATAAAGTATTTTAAAAAAATTCACTTGCCATAGCAGCCCGTGACCTGTGCCAGTACATGGGCCATACTCAGTGGCTCTGGGGTAACAATCCAGAGCCCAAGTAGGGGAGATGAGGCCCCAGGTCCAGTCCTGGCTAATTCTCTTGCTAGTTTGCAACTGGGACCCATCCCTGAACTGATGGAAAGTTCTTCTCTACTGTAGAAAGAAAGAATACCCTTTCAAGATGGTTATGAGGATTAGGTAAGATTTTTCCTATCTTTAAAAAAAGTTACTTATTTGAGAGAGGCAGGCAGAGAGCCAGAGAGAATGGGTGCGCCAGGACCTCTTGCTACTGCAAACGAACTCTAGACACATGTGCCACTTAGTGCATCTGGGTTTATGTGGGTGCTGGGGAATTGAACCTGGGCTATCAGGCTTTGCAGCAAGCACTTTAACCACTGAGCCATCTCTTCAACCCCCTTGCTTATCTTTTACGTCCACTACAAAACCTAGAAAATAGAAAATGATGAGAGGGAAAAAATTAGCCGAGGAGAGATGCACTGCAAGCTACTGACTCTAGCCTTGATGATTTGCAGAACCACTGAAGTGTTTGGCCAGTCTGATCCGTGTTGTCTGCAGGCGTCTCTGTCTTTGTGGTCTTGGGGAGAAACTGCTCTGGGTAGGGCTTAGATCAAGGAAGTGGCGACCTGTGGCTCCAGCTGCCTTAATGGCTTTTCTGAACCTTCTGGGTCCCCTCTGTTCCTGGATTTTCTTCAAGGAAACTTTCTTCCTTAATTCACTTGCCAGCATTCTGCTAGAAAAGTACTGCCAAAGGGTTCTGCACCAATAACAATCAAACAACAATAAGAATAATTACTGGTAATGACTTCTACTCTGTCCAGCCTTTGGAATGGGGATTTCAACACGGTGTCTCTGATGCTATTGGGAATCTGACTTCTCCTCAGAGTCCTGCCGTCCCGCCAGTGTTATAACATTTAGACCGAGAGAAAAGAGCCAGGTTTCAGCTTCCTGCCACCAGCTTAGCTGGGTCTGGCTGTTGGAGGCACAGCTGCCTGGTGCTTTTGGTGCCAATTTCTGCCGCCTAGGAGCCCGAAGGCAGGGCTGGGACCTGGTATTGCAGAGTGCAGACTCCTCCTGTCCTGGGAAATGTGGGGCAGTGTGTGACCCCAGAAGGAAGACAGATGGAGGAATAAGTGGTGATGATAGGATGTTAACGACTGTGTTATATGCAGCCTCACCAAGTGCTTGCTCTGTGCCAGACATAAGTGCTTCATATCTATTATCTGGCTCCTCAAAGTTGGTGCAGCCATTGCTACCATGTCCACCCCCCAGAAACCGGGGCTTTGATAATTACTTAGGGTGCATGGCTGGAAGCAGCGGGTCTCCACTCTGAAGTCACGCATGTCTGCGCTCTGATCAGATGTCCTGGAGACGATTTTCAAACCCAGCTTGACATCAGAGTCACCGAGGGATTTCACAGAGGACAGATGCCAGAGTCCTGTCCCAGGCCAGGGCAGTCAAGAGTCTCTGGATTAAGGGTATCAGTATCAGGCCTCCACTGTGGCCAGGCCTCTTGGCCCTAGGAATGAGCAGAGTCAGGAGGGCGGGGACAGAACCAACCCCAACCGTGCCCAGGAGTGAGACACGGAGAACTCTTTCTGGGTGGGAGCTCCAGTTTTAGGAGTGTCATTTGTCCCCATTTGGAAACCAGTCACTGTGGCTGTCCTGGAAGAATTTGGCAGCCAGCAAGCTTAAGTCAAACCTTACCAGAAGTTCGTGTTTGAAAATGTAATGTATATGTAAGTCTATTACTTCCTTTACCCTCCAAGCATTCCTGAGCACCTCGTGTGTGGTGCACTCATTGCAGGGCTCCCAGGACAGCAGGGAATGCAGAACCAGGCTTCAGAGCTGCAGACGGAGTGCTATGAATAAAGGCAAGATTGGCTTTGCTGATTAAGAGATTCTGAGTGTTACAGCCTGCTCATTTCTGCCAGCCCGGGGCTAGCTGGGTCCCTGCGCTTCCTGCAGAAGGAGCCATCTGTGAGGGACCTCTGAGTGAAGGGAGGCTAACCCACATGGGAGACCTCCTGAGTTCTCAGGCCTGGGGAAAGCTCAGAGGCGCCACTTGTCACAGAACGGAGGTGCCTGCAGGTGCCTCATCCTTTCTCAGCATTGTGGCCTCACACAATGATGGGATGTTTCCTGTCTAGGGCTTGGGGGGGTGTTGAAAAGACTAGGCCAGAAGCATAACAGGATGGGGATGTAGGACCCCACAGAATCCCACCAGGGCAGGGTGCAGTCCAGACCATGGAGAAGTTCACTGGCTTTGGCGTCAACTAATTAACACAATCCTCATGCTTCACTGTAGCTTCCCTGTGACCAGAAGGCACAGGATCAGGGCTGGAGAGATGGTTTAGCAGTTAAGGCATTTGCCTGCAAAGCAGAAGGACCTGAGTTCGAGTCCCCAGTACCCACGTAAAGCCAGATGCACAAGGTGGTGCATGTGTCTGGAGTTTGTTTGCAGTGGTGCGCTCTCTCTCTCTCTCTCTCTCTCTCTCTCTCTCTCTCTCTCTCTCTCTCTCTCTCTCTCTCTCTCTCTCTTGTATTTCCAGGGACTTGTATCCTCTGTGCCTAGTTAAGTGCTCAGTGTCAAGTGCTCAGTGTCTAGTGGTGGTCATTGCTAGTTTCAGGGCTTTGTATGAAGCAGACTTGCTACAGAGCCTGCACTTGGCTGGTTCCCATGGTCAAAGAGCTGGGGAAGGGCCCCTAGGGTGGTGGAGAGAGAGAGAGAGAGAGAGAGAGAGAGAGAGAGAGAGAGAGAGAGAGTGGGGAAACCACATTAGCATAAGTTCAGGAAGAGGCCAGCCCTGCCAAGTGTTTATAATTCAGCTGTTAAGGCAAGACTGGAAATGAAAGGGAAACCAATTTGCTATTGTGTATCTAGGTGACAGTCCCCACCTCCGCCTGTAGACTCCAGGGTAAACAGTAATTACCCACTACTTGAGAGCTGGTTCTCCTCAACCAGCATCCCTGGGAGAGTTTGGGCTGTGAACTCAGACCTTTTTCCCCCTCCTCCCCTTCTCCAGGTGACCTGGTCTCTCGAGCCATGCACCACATGCAGGGACGCCACCCCCTGTGCCCAGGCACCAGCCCTGCCCGCCAGGCCCGCCAACCACCACAGCCCATCACCTGGTCCCCTGACGCCCTCCACACGCTCTACTACTTTCTACGCTGTCCACAGATGGAGTCCATGGAGAACCCCAACCTGGATCCCCCAAGAATGACCCTGAACAATGAACGGTAGGTATCGCCCTTACCTGAGCATCTGACAGGAAGTGCTCAGCAAATTTGCACTGACCCACGAATGACTGACTGACGCGGCCTGGGGCTTTGGGAAGAAGAAACGTTGGTCACCAGGGCTGGGGAGTCGGCCTGGGAACACAGATCGGCCAAGGCCAGTGTGTGAATGGTATTTCTTTACCCAGGGCAATGCCGCCCGGGTCCTTCAGGCGGGGGAGTGGGCTTTAGCCTCAGACTGGGGTTGGTCAGCTCAACACATACTCCCTGGGCTCTTGGAAGCTGTTTGCCTCTACAGAATGAGGCATTCCTCTCAAGGCCAAGAAGTGAGCATGATTGCTGAGTGAGTTGGTACTTTGAGTGAAAGCGATGAAGACAGTGGATGGATGGTAACTGGCCCTCGAGTCAGAGGTGACTGTCACCTCTTTTGATGACCTTGATGTCACTGTTGTCATCATGAGGGGTCTTGGGCATCTTCTCATTTCATAGATAGGCAGTGATGATCTGTACCAGGTTGGGGTCGCCAGCCTCCATTCCCACCGGCCACCTGAGGATTTCCTCCTCACAGCCAAACAGATGTGCAGCTTGTAGACTTTCCAAGGGTGACCAGTGAGGGGCTTGAGTTGACAGAGATGCCTAGGAGGCCATGGACACCTGAGGACAGGACACCAGGTGTAGCTGGTCTCCTGGGAGGGCTACCTCTGCGGAATCTCCTGCCTGAAGGATTTACTTTCACAGAGTTTCCCCTCAGATACCACGTGTGCAGGCATGCCTCTCCCCTGAAAGCCATCACATGGCCCTGCAAGGCAAGGTCTATCTGTAGACTTTTAAAGTCACGTGCTCTTAAGGACTTGGGAGTGGGAAAGACCCTCATTTGGCTTAGGAAGCCCCATGTGTACACATCACCACCTAGCCTGGCTCAGGACAGGGAAAAAGCCTGAAAGGCTTCACCCATCTGGAGGAAGGTGGCTGGAGACTTTCCCCAGCCACCTGTTGTCTTTGGGTGGCATCAGCCTGACCTACAGGTAGGCCCGCTTCTCCAGGGCCTCGGTGATCAAAGAGCATGTGGGTGCTAAGTTGAACTCATGTGCCATGGTGGATTACGAACAGTCACCAGGAAGCACTGTGGGCATACAGCAACATGTAAAAGCTGGGTGCAGTTGGCCCTGGAACCCGGAGGCCTGGGCACAATAACAGCCCTTCTGGCATTCATGAACCTTGAGACTTTTTTAAAAAAATATTTATTCATTTTCAAGCAGAGAGAGAGAGAGAGAGAGAGAGAGAGAGAGAGAGAGAGAGAGCGCACCAGGCCACCACCTTATGGGTCTGGCTTATGTGGGTCCTGGGGAATTGAACCTGGGGCCTTAGGCACTGGAGGCAAGTGCCTTACCCGCTGAGCCATCTCTCTAGCCCGAAACATTGAGACTTTGGTACAAGGCTCTGTACTTCCCTGTGCCTCATCTCCTCAGCTGCGAATATATGTGGGAGTCGTCAGAGTGGGGAAGGGCTCCAGGAAGGCATCCAGGGTTTAGTGAGCATTCACTGTGTGCCAGGCACTGTGTTGAGCACCGTGTAGGTGTGTGCTCATTTCCTTCCTGCACCACAAGGGCACGGGCACTCACTTCTTAGATGAGTCCACAGGGGTGCAGAGAGACTCTGTAACAGGCTGTGCTTCTCATCTCCCCTGTACCGTACCATACAGTCTGTCACTGCGAGAAACAGCAGCAGTGGCCTGGCACACATAAATACATAACGACAGTAGTAAATGCTACCGTAATCATTCCTGTTTCTGTTATCATGATGTCAGCGTCATTTTCTTTCTTTGGGAGTTGGAAGGTAAACGAAAGGCTGAGGAGGGCCACCTGGGCCTGCCCCAAAACCAGAAGACTTCAGATGGAACCCAAGGCTGTCTGAATGTAGCAGCGGCAGGAGATGGAGCCAGAGTGTAGGCCCTGGGCCCCAGCTGTTTCTGCTTTGTGGAGAGTGGTGTGGTTGCAGGAGCTGGCCAGGACGGAGGAGAAAGGCTAGGAAACCACGTGGGAGGAGAGGAGGAGGCTTGCTTGCTATTGGCAAGGCTCTCCTCCCAGGCTGCATGACCCGGTACTGGGGTCCAGCAGAGGTGGGGGACTGGAAGAAGTGGACATGGAGGTAACTTGTTGCCCCAGGCTAGGCTGCTTGGGCTTCAGGCTGTGACACACATCTTTGTGGCTTGGCCCCTGGGGGGGTTATCAAGCCCCACCCCCATGCTCCTGACAGGTAGCATCCGGTTCCTCTGACAGGAGTCCCTCATCTGCATGTGACCATAGCCACCAAGTTCGAATGGTAAGGTAGACATGTGGATGTGTTTAGATACTGATTATCTCAAAACCACACTCTGATCCACAAGTCTACTTGGTCACAGTGGTATTTTCCATGAATCATTTCAAATGAGTGTTAGATTCATAGAAAGTTGGAACCACTGTTATTCAAGTTCAGTACTGAAAAGAGGATACCCTAAAAATATCTGGGTGAGCAAGCAAATCACGGTTCTTATATCTGCTGCTGGCTGCTGGCTGCTGGCTCAGGTCCTGCCATGCCTCAGGCTCATTCAGACAGGCCCCACAGCCCCTCAAGGCTGGGCTGCTTCAACTTCCCCACCAGAAAACTTGGGGGAAGCTTTCCTTCCTTGTGCCCAAGGTAACAGAAGGTTTGGCTTTTGTGAGGTTAGAAAACTCTCCTGCCCCCATCCGCTTCTTCCCATGAAGTCCTTCCTCTGTCCTCAACCTGAACTAGAGCTTGTCATTCTAAGTGTGGCCATGAGTGTCTGGCCTAAAGGCCTTCTGGGGACTCATGGCTGTTTGAGTCCATTTGGACTTGTGGCTGCCTCACACACCAAGAAGCCTATATTGGTGGCCTGCCCATTTATTTATGGCTTAAAGAAACATACCAAGCCGGGCGTGGTGGCGCACGCCTTTAATCCCAGCACTCGGGAGGCAGAGGTAGGAGGATTGCTGTGAGTTCAAGGCCACCCTGAGACTACATAGTGAATTCCAGGTCTAGAGCGAGACCCTACCTCAAAAAACCGAAAAACCAAAAGAGAGAGAGAGAGAGAGAGAGAGAGAGAGAGAGAGAGAGAGAGACAGAGACATGCCAAGATCCCCTCCAGCGGGGTTTTGTGCTAACTACAGCCCTACAGATAAAGGGAGCTGACATGCTGTCATCCCTTTGGTGAGAGCACACTGTATTGCTGCCTCTGCACTGGTCAGCAGGGTCTTTTATCTCTCCTCAAGGGGCCCTTGCTCCTAGAGCTGCCTGCTCTGGGCTTTGGAGGGAGTCACAGACGCAGGAGCTTAGAACACCACAAGAAATGAGAAGATGCTGTACTGCTATGAACCGGGCTGCATGGAGGAAGAGAGCAGGCTCTGGAGGCAGAGGCCTGGGCTCTGATCCACACCGCCCTGCGTGAAATGAGGTGAACCCCTCCCTCTACATGGGAGGGAAACGTGAGATGTCATGTACTCTTTTTAAAGGATATTTCCGGGTACTTGTTTTTTACACCCATAGTGCATGTAGAAGGGAGGTATAGTATTAAGACCATTTTTATAAATGTGAGCACGAGGCACTGGACACCAGCTGATGAGGGGCTGGGTGAGGATGCGAACTAGAGTTCTTGACCTCCTGGGCCTTGGCTTTTCACAGTGCCAGGCTCTGGTTCTCCTGACCCTAAGGTGAGACCTCTTGAATGAGCCCCAGCCTTCAGGCCCACCTTCTCCAGAATCCCTGGGGAAACTCCCTGTGCCCTCCCAAGATGCCTTGCTCTCTGGCAGTTCAGCATCATGGCACCAGCCAGACAGGATTAGTCACAGCTGTTGCCCTGCAAGGTGTGTGTGTCATCACCCAAGATCAAGCCCAGAAAGTGAAAGAAGCTCCCGTCCAACTGGGATCCAGGGGAGTGGGGCGCCTCCCTCCCCCAAGGTCTGGACAAGGATGGACAACCCTCTGACCCAATGGGATCCTCCACCTTGGTGCCTGGAGGCAGAAGATGGGCCAGCTGGAGTGCTCACTGTCCTGCTGAGGAATGAGGAGGAGAGGCAGGAGGCTTGCCAACTCACTAGCAAATTTCTGGAAGATGTCATCAGCAGCCAAAAAAAAAAAAAGAGGAAAACACAGGGCTAGAGGCACAGAGGGTAAGCATCAGAGCCCAAAGTCCTGGAGAAGTTACCAGAAAGACAAAGAGGGGCACTAGAGTGAGCCACCTCAAGTCTTAACTGCTCCAGCCGTGCGCCATGGTGGAGGAAGACACGCTCAGGAGGTCTGGGGCCTGCTGTTGTCGAGGACACTAGACCAAGAGCATCTGACTGGGGATGGAGCCTTCAAGCCAGCTGGTGTAGCTCTATCTGAGGAGGAAACCTCTGTTCACAGGCTTGGTCCTGCTGCGATTCAGAACCTTCAGTTACCAAACAGTAGCATGACAATGCTTTAGATCTTCCGGCTTAGAGCCTGCCTCGCTGCCAATCTCAGCCCTGCTCCTTGTGAACGAACGGGTGGGCCTCACCTGTCACTTGAGCTCTGTGTCTGTGTGATTCTTTTTTTTTTAATATTTTATTTTTTTATATTTTATTTATTCATTTTCAAGCAGATACAGAGAGAGAGAGAGAGAGAGAGAGAGAGAGAGAGCACACCAGGGCCACCACCTTGTGGGTTTGGCTTATGTGGGTCCTGGGGAATTGAACCTGGGGCCTTAGGCACTGGAGGCAAGTGCTTAACTGCTGAGCCATCTCTCCAGCCCTCTGTGTGATTCTTAACATGGGAAAACTAGTGCTGACCTCACACTGCTCTAGGGTTAAGATGTCGTGTCTGGCTTGCGGCATGTTTCTCTTATCTTCAGGAGAGTCTTTGAGAAGGGTAGATTTGTTGGGGGGTAGGGTCAGAATAGAACTTAATCTGGGTCTTTTTTTAAAAAAAATTTTTATTCATTTTCAAGCAGAGAGAGCGAGAACACCAGGGCCACCACCTTGGGGGTCTGGCTTATGTGGGTCCTGGAGAATTGAACACGGGGCCTTAGTCACTGGAGGCAAGTGCCTTAACTGCTGAGCCATCTCTCCAGCCCTGATCTGGGTCTTAAAGGAGAGTCAGAGAGTGATGTGACTTGGACAACAAGCCACAGGACTTCTGGTGTTTCCAAGTTCTTGTGTCATAATGGAAATGAATCTATATTTTAAGACCCGAAATTTGTTTGTTTGTTTTTTCCTGAATTATTACTGATTGCTGCTTAGCAAATGATTCAAGGTCAGCAGTTTCTCAAAGGAGAAAAGCATCCTCAGAGGTGCTTCGGGCTGAGGGTCCAGTCCAGCCCCTCTTCCTCCTGCTGTGCAAGCCACGTCAGTCCTATTACCTCTCTGAGTGTGTTTCCTCCTGGTAAAGTGGAGCCCCAGGCCTTCTTCCTTGGGTGGGTGGAGCCCCAAGTTTGGGGAAAATACCACCCACACAAGTGAGCCCTACAGTGAGGACAGTCACCTCTTTTGTTCCATTCCAGATGCAGAAGGGGGTGCTTCCCTCAGACGAGCACTTTGCATAAATTAGAGGCGCCCAGATAGACGTTCAGTACGTTCAGTATAAAGAAGGGCTCGTTAATCTTTTGCTCAGCTTGCGAAAGTGTTTTCTTACCAAATAATAGAGATGATGGCGGTGGTGGCTTCGTGCTACTGACTTGTGATTCTCCTGAATACCATTTCAAGAAGATTTGCCATGTTAAGCTCTTTTCTCCCGTCTCTCCCTGCTTTGTGTGCATTAAATCTCCATCTGTTTACCTAAAATGGAAGTAAATGAAATAATAGCTATTGGGCAAATCAAGTATTGCTTCTCTGTTTCCCCAATTGGCATTTCCAATAACCTCCAAAGTGACGGTCCACAGAGCTGTCCCTCCCGCCCAGCCATTCCCTGTCCGGTTTCCTTCTGCTTTCTCTTCAGCTGACATGACCTTGCTTGTCTGCTTACTTACCTGCTCCCTTCATATCACTCCAGGATATGTGCACCCAGAGCCTGCCTGGGTTCTGAAGTGTCCTTGGCACCTCCAATAGTCCCCAGCACACAGTCTACAGTTACGTGTTTTGTTAAATTAACAAGATGGGCAGTAGAGCCTGATGGTTAGGCTCTTGGGGCTCTGGCCAAAGGGGTTTCTGCTTTACATTGGGTATACAATATATGACTTTGACCAAGTTTAATTTCCCAAGCCTGTTTCCTAGTTGGACATGAAAATGACTTGACCTACTTCCAGAGGATTTTGTGGGGATCAAATGAAGTCATACGTGAAGAGGACTTGGCACAAAATAGTCCCCCCATAGGTGATAGCTACTAATGTCAGTAAATCATAAACCCTTGGCAGGACTAAAATAGCTAAATCATGTTTAATGCACTGATAATCCCAAAACACTAGTAAGCTTAAAAGTCATGTTTTCTCAAAGTACGTGTTTTCTCCCCTTCACCTCTGCCTTCTCAGTCCCTGCCTCTAATTCCATGCAACTCGGTCCTGACAGACAAGACAAGGTAGACCCCAAGGACCACAGTGGGAACTCTTGAACAAAGGTACCATTGGCTTCAGATGGATCACAAAAATCACCCAAGGTTTTCAAAGAACTCTATAGCCTAGATCTCCTCTGACCACTGGCCCTTGCTGTTTGTCTGCAGTGTGTCTGTTTGACCAGCTGCCTTTGCACACCAGGAGGGAGAAGATCAGATTCTTTTTGTATAGGCTGTAGGCACTGAGTCCAAGCTACCTGACGCTCCATGAAGCACTTTGCAGTTTCACTTGCAGGAAGTTCTTTTGGTTCCCACTTATAGATGAGCAGACTAAGGCCCTAAGATGGCCCCAGGTGTGTCCAACATCACAGCTAGGAAGAGGTAAGCTGAGCTCAGGCCAGGAGGTCCTGTTATGAGAAAGCAGGGGTAAATACCTCCCAGCATAGATAGGGTGAGGCGACTCAGAGCCTGTCCGTCCGCACCTCCTCCAGCCACTGTGACACAGGCAGCCAGCTCTCTGCTGCTTTAGAGCCTGTTCCTATCAGACTTGAGTTCGCTGGCTCTGGGTGGCCAGCCTGAGTGTAGGCATCTGCCAGCATCTAAGAAGAAGCATGCCAGGGATTTGGGACAGACAAAGAAAGTGGCAGTGACAGATAACAGGGCATGGAGACAGGACAGGATCCTGGCCCAGCCTCTGACAAGTGCCCCCGAGGGCTGCCTATTGCTGAGGACTTCCTGTCCCATTGTTGGACACACCAGCCTTCACAGAAAAGAAGACTGAGAACTGCTGGCCGGGGCTTCATTCGAGTGTTTTTCAAACATGGGCAGCCACAACCGCCTTTGTGTGCAAGATGCCAGGGTTCTGAGCGTACCCCAGTGCGGTGCGGGGAATTCCCGGCTCTCAAGGGAATGGATCCTGTTTCCTTAAGGCACTTCCGAGGCCACGCTGGAGGAGGTTCAGACCCTGAGGATGGGGGCAGGCTAGGACCTCTGGTTGGTTTCTGGCCTGCTCTTACTTGCCTGCCGGGCAGCTCTTCCGATCTCTCTCTTCCCACACAACCGGCCGCCTCTCCCAGCTCTCTGTCGCTGCCTCTGTTTATGATTTGCAGGCTTGGAAGGATGCTCTTAGTCCTTCTTAGGCCTGGGGTGAGCACCCCTTGAAGATTTGGGGTTCAGGCCAAGTTCAAGGCCAGGTGAGGCTGTGTGGCTAAAAGCTGGAGTTAGGGCAGAATGGTGACACGGCCCAAGGAGCTGAGTCTTTCCCCCACCAGGCTTCCACCCACTTCTCCACCAGCCAGCAGGCTCCGTTTTCCTACGTGGCAGCGCGGGATCATGAAAGACCCCAGTGTGCTTGTTTTCTGAGGCCCAGTCAGCATTGGCTGCTATGAGACCCAGGTCACGTGGCTTGGCTTCCACAATTGGTAAAACACCTCCCCAGCAGAATGCTGCAGGGTCAGAGGTCATTATGAACAAAGTTGGCCCTCAAAGCCTAGCAATGTGTGGTTCAGAAGCCCGTGCCAAAGTGTTGGCCAAGGCTGCAGTTGGGCTGAGGGTGTAGAAGCCTCATCTTCTTTTTCCGTCTACCTCAGAGCACATGCCATCATCCACAGGGCCCTTTCGCCATCCACAAAGCTACTATGAATAATCCACCTTCCACCACACCACATGTACATCTCTGTCAGCCTCCAGTTGGCTCCCAGAATTTTCTAGAAACTCTTTATGTGACACTCTGAAGGGTCACCTTTCTATAGCAGGTGCTGTGTGATAACACTCAGCTACATTGGAACAGAACTCTACCACGTTCTGAGGGCTAAAACCAACCCCCCCCCCCGCCACCCCTCCCACCCTGCAAGTGTCCCTGGCATAAATGAAGCAGAACAGCTGAGCCATGGGATCCTGCCAAGGCTGCCTTGTTGGCAGAGGCCTATGAGTGGTAGCAAATGCCCCTGGGAGGAAAGAGTCTAGGAGCAGGTTAGAGACCCTCGTCTGTCAGGCTTCCAAGAGGTAAGAGAGTTGTGGGCTTTGGTCAACCGCT
This sequence comes from Zapus hudsonius, assembly GCA_004024765.1. Classification (NCBI taxonomy): domain Eukaryota; kingdom Metazoa; phylum Chordata; class Mammalia; order Rodentia; family Dipodidae; genus Zapus; species Zapus hudsonius. Next base: position 6,859 of record PVHP010006832.1, on the reverse strand, counting down.
GTATGCCGAGAGTGGAAGGTCTCTAGCACATAGCAGCAGTGGGCCCTGTAGGTGAGGTGTGGTCTGTTGGCCGAGAGAGCCCCACCCCAGGGAAGTGGAACGAGGCCTGTCGTCATGCTGTTCCATCTCACTGTGTAGGAAGCACTGATACCCTGCTGGGCCAGCTGCCCACATCCAGGTTGCCAAGCTGGGACGCTCTGACCTGAAACATTGGTCTGATGCCCGTGGCCTCACAGGGCTTGGGTTCTGCCTTGCTGCATGGGAAAGGGTGAAGGCCTGTATACTGTCTCTACTGGCATTTAGCCCCTCGCCCACCTGGAGTCAGGCCCAGTAGCTGAGAATAGATGGCCACCTCCTCCGTGGCTCAAGGCTGCACGCATAGGACACTGCAGTCACGTCTGCCTCTTCCCTCCCCTGACAACTTCACCCTGGCATCCCAGTCACCTTCCTGGAACCACCTGAGCCTCAGCCTGTCAGGCTTCAGGGGCTTGTTCTCAGGCCGGGAGCGCTCATGTGAAATGGTCTTTTTATTAGGAAGGTGTTTTCTGTTTGTCTAAAGAGAGCCGTGTGCTGATACCCAAGTCAGCCCCAGTCTCCAGGAACAAAAAAGGTAGCCCCCTCCCTGAGGAGAGCTCAGATACATCTAGGATGAGCTCAGCAGCAAGGTGGAGCCATGAGAACGTAGCCCAAGGGCTCATTATGAGCTCAGTAGTTGGGTTCCTACTTCCTATGGAAAGATGGGGAAATGCCAGGGAGCCACTAGAGAAATTATAGTCCGTGGGAGAAAGCAGACAGAATCCCACATAACCGATTACAGACGGGGCAGGGCTGTGGGCTGTAGCGTGCACTGTGTAAGGGAGAGGGAGACCCGAGGGTGCAGGATCTGCCCCCGCCTGGAGAGAGCAAGGTGGAACCAGGCAGAGGACCCTGTACAAGTAAAGGGTATAGCCAAGGACCTTCGTGGACTTCTGCTTTACACCTGGTCATCTCTGTGTTGTAACAACTCTCTTCACGCTTCTCCACAATGATCCAGTTTGGGGCTGGAGAAATTGCTCAGTGGTTAAGGCACTTGCCTCCAGTGCCTAAGGCCCTGGGTTCAATTCCCCAGGACCCACATAAGCCAGACCGACAAGGTGGTGTCCCTGGAGCACTCTCTCTCTCTCTCTCTCTCTCTCTCTCTCTCTCTCTCTCTCTCTCTATCTCTCTCTCCTCTCTCTCTGTATCTGCTTGGAAATGAATAAATAAAAATATTTTTTAAAAATGATCCAGTTTGGAAGACCTTCTCCTCGGTGTAAGATGGGCTCCAACCTTATAAAACCATCACCAGTTAAAATATCCTAAGCCAAAGCAGCATGTAGTGAGGCCTGGTGGCTCACAAATGTAATCCCAGCCCTTGGGAGGCTGAGGCAAGAGGTTGACCAGAAGCTTGAAGCCAAAACCTGGGCTATTTGGTGAGTTCCAGGCTAGCGTGGGCTAGAGTGAGACACTATCTCAAAACAAAACAGCGTCTAACTTTTAGTTGAGGTGTGGTTTGGAATGTGCTCTGCGTGTATGCTCACGTGTGTGAATGTGGACACATGAAAGGACAGCCCGTAGTGACGGTCCTCACCTTCCACCGTGAGGCAGGGACTCTTGTTTGCTGCTTCCTTGTACAGGGTTGACTGGCCCATAGCTTCAGAATTCTCCTGTCTGCCTTCCTTCTTGCTGTCGGTGTGCTGGAATGACAGGAACTTGGGCTGCAGTACCCAACTTTATGTGGGTTCCGGGGATCCAGATGTGGGTCGCCAGGCTGTGCAACAAACACTTTACTTACTGATCCAGCTCTTTAGTTTCTGTTACTACTTTTTGAGAAAAACAACTCTTACCAATAGCCCAGGTCCAGGCTAGACTCCAACTCACTATTTAGCCCAAGCTGGCTTCCAGCTCATGATTTTCCTGCCTCTGCCTCCCAAGTGCTGAGACTACAGATACGTGCCACCATGCCCCAGATCTCCCAAAATCTAATTTTAATTATATATGATATATAATAAATATCTTATTAAACACCAAACGAAAAATCAAAAGCAGGATGGGTGTATGGGTAGCTTTTACCCTATCCTAAATTCAAAGCACCTTCTGTGTTAAATCATCCTACATCATCCAGACAGGGTGACATATACCTGTAATCCCCTAATCAGCAGGCGGAGGCAGGAGGATTGTGAGTTCAAAGCCATCCTGGACTATGCTGTGAGCATCAGGCCAGCCTGGACTACATGGCAAGACTCTGTCTCGAAAACAAGACCAATATAAGTCATAGCATTGTCAGTCAGGACCATCTGTCTGAGATCACTGTGCTTAACTGTTGTAAAGTGATGGAGGTGACCAAGGCCAGGGGACTAATTGAGTAGCATTGGGGTATATTTGGTAGCAGCAATGGGCTGTGTCCCCTTCCCAGTTCACACCCTGCTTCCCACTGCTGAATCATACAGGACAGATTTCTTCACATCTCTGGCCCTCAGTTTCCCCATGTGTGAGAGGGACATAATGATAGTACCCACTTTATTAGGTAGCTATGAGGATTCAGTTAGCCAAGAGATCAACCAAGGTGCAAGAGGCTTAATAAGTGTTCAATAAAGCATTAGTTGTTTTTAATTTTCTATTTACCTTGGATGTCCCAGTTGTCACAGTCAGTCTCACATCCACTGCTGACCATGGCTCCCATCGAGACCTCAAGGGCAGTCAGTGGGACAATCACAGCTGACCATGACTTGCCTGCATCTAAGCTGACATCCACACTTGCCTTCAGCCTGGCAGGGCATCCTTTCCTGCCTGCATTCCTAGCTCCTCTCAGGAGTGATCCTGATGCACAAGAATCACCTGAGCCCAGGAGTTCAAGGCACCTCAAAAATAGAAATAACTAGACATGGTGGTGCACAACTGTAAGTCCAGTTCTTGTGAGGCAGAGGCAGGCTGATCTGAGCTACCTAGTTAGCTCCGGGTCAGCCAGGGTTATAAACATAGTGAGAGGCCTTGTCTCAGAAAAAAACAACAGCTTTGGTGATGTCTCCGTGGATTAAAGTGCTTGTCATGCAAGCGAGAGTACCTGAATTTGGGTCTCCGGAAGCCACATTTAAAAAATGCCAAACAGTAGCAGACATTTATAATCCCAGCATGCATGAAGCAAGAAGGGAGGTGGAGGCAGGAGGATCACAGGCCAGCTAGCCTGGGCCAACACAGCAGTGACCAAAAAAGAGAGATCCTGCCTTCAACAAGGTAGAAAGTAACATTGCTCTCTGACCTCCACAGATAAACCATGGTACAAGAATGCCGCTCACACACATACACCAGAAAAAAATCAAAAGACAGTACCCTAAGGGCTGGGGTTATAGCTCAGTAGAGCATGTGCTTTGTATGTGCAAGGATCCGGTTCTAATCCCTAGCATTAAAAAAAAACTAGAAATCATATGCGTAACATATCTGGGCAAGCTTTATCTAGTTCCTCTAATCTGTACCAGATGAGTTAGTAAGAAACTTGTATCCCCACCTCCCACACACCAAAGAAAGAGCAAAGCGCTACCTCAAACAAGAGTCACCTGATATTCTGCCCTGGGTTAGCCTCAGATTCTGAGGCAGCCTGGCTCAGTCAGGGGGACCCAGGCCTGAGGGTCCAAGAAGAGAAATGTGCCCAGTTCTGACTGCAAGCTGAGCCAAACCATCCTGGTTTACCAAGCAATTCTAAAAAAATAATTAGTCCAAGATGTGAGCCAGACTAGAATTGCTTCCTTTGTGCTGGATGGAGTCAGACTTTAGTGGGACAATGTTGGTTTTATTCTACATGAGCGTTTTGGCTTGGTTTGGGGCCACCGTGGCTCTGTGGAAATTTGGGGAAGCCAGAGAGAGGGCCTCACACTGGCACTCAGCCTTCCCAGAGAAATCAGTCTGTGGAGAAACTCGGCCATCTTTGTGGCACTGTTGGATGCCCCAGGCCAGATGGCAAGAGGGAGGGGGCAAGGGTGCAGCCTACTGCATTTCACAGTGAGATCCGTGGGGTGGAGAAAGTCAGGGAATTGGCCCAGCCAGAGCCACAGTTCAGCTCTGCCTCCCACTGAAGATGGGGCAAAGTCTATGGAGGGCAGAAAGCACAGTGCACCTCCTCCCATGCCATCTCTGGTTCTCCTGTGCCTCCTTTCCTAGATTCAGGGTGCTCTCAGGCTGGGGGAGGCATTGCTGGAGACAGATAGGGAAATCTCCCTTGGGAGCAAGCTCAAGGCTGATGGCCTCTAACCCTCCCAGCACAGGGAGCTGGTATGCCCACAGCCAAGAGGAAGTGAAACCCCAGCCCAGTCTTCCAGAGGCTAAGCCCAGGCCTGTTCCTCTGGCCTTCCTGGACATGGGCACATCCTGTCCTTGTGTCCAGTCCCTCCTATCAGGTTGGGGACAGAGGCACAGGCTTGCTTCTCCCTGGAGCTCAGGTTACACAGCCTCCAGGTACAGGCCTGTGCTCATCTGCCAACCTGACTGTTACTCCAAGGCCTCTGGCCACTTTGGAAAAGAACTGAACCTGCTTTGAGCTAGAAATTGGAGGCATTTCCCATTCCATGTTTTTGAAAGACTGTTCATAAGACTGTTGTCCCATTGTCATATGCTTGAGGAATAGAGCAGGGCTTATTTTCCCCAGTCTTCAGGGACCTCTTAAAGCCAAGACCTTAAGAAGTTTATTCTCCTTTATTTTTTTAAGTGAGTAAAAGAGCTTTTGCTATTATGATCCTGCTGAGTGAGCTCAGGAGACCCATGGATGAGCACGGTCAGGTTCATAGATAGGATGAGCATCAGGAGTCTGTTGCTGCTGAAATGCTGTGTGATTTTGGCCTTTCTGAGATGCTAGTTCCTCCTCTATCGGTGAGTGGAATCGGGCAGGTTCATGTAGAGAGACCCATTTTCACAGGTATGTTTCAAGTATGTTTCATGGGCTCTCTCCATATGGTAAGAGTTGTTCTTTTTGTGTGGTCTTTGTTTTACAGTGTTGAGGATTGAACTCAGAACCTCAGCAGATGCTGGGCATGTGCTTCTGCTTCTGAGCTACGCCCTATCCAGTGGTGTTTGTTTGTTTGTTTGTTTGTTTGTTTGTTTGTTTGTTTGTTTGTTTGTTTGTAGACGGATCCTCACGTAGTTCACTTGCTGTGTTTCTGAGGATGACCTTGAACTTGAAGTTAGGCTTTTATGCATTCAAAGACAAATGCCACAAGAAAGCCAATGAGTCTATCGAGTGGTTTTGCTGGTCACAGCATCCAGCAAACTGCCCACAGTGGTGTTTATGTTAGGCTCAAACAGCACTCAGGGTGTGTCCTGGGCTGCAGGTCCCTCAAAGTACCACTCAGCCATTCACCACCCCCCACGTACACCCCCCCACCGCATGTGTCGATGACCCATGACCCCTGCAACTGTATTCCTTGTTGTCACTCCTGCCCGTGTGTCTGTTTCTTTACTGCCAAGGACGAGAGCGTGTGCTGCCAGAAAGTTTGCAGCCTACCCTCAGCATAGTGGTTGCGTTTGTTTTCTCTGCTTTATGAGCTGGGCTGGAGCAGAGGCTTCTGCTGGCTTACGCTTACACTGACGTGTTTATGCTTGTTGGCGGAGAGAAGGCTGGCCTGTAAGAAGGCTGGAGCTGAAGCATTTAACAGGGCCCAGATTCCTATGACCTTTCTTTGCTATTGTGTGTTTTCTCTATCAACAGATACTAAACCAGCAGTAATAGTTAACTTTTATGGAGAGTGCACCACGTTCCAAATGCTCTGCGAAGCACTTGCTGCTATTCCCAGCTGTCTTGGGGGGTGATGCTATGGTTTAGACTCATTTTTGTTCATAGGGAAACGGAGGCTGGGAGAGGTAAAGCCTCTTGCAATCACATAGTTTGAACTAGTTGGAAGACACCTGATCCCCGCCTGGCAGTCTATGGGCAGCAAATATAGCTCCTGCCACGTACAGTCTGAAAGAAAAGAAGAGGGTTTCTCACCATGGAAAAAATGTATAAGCCACTCACTTCTCCTCTTCTTTAATAGAAAAACAGACCCCAAAAGGGTAATAGCCTACTCCAGCTCCTGAGCCAGTTCAGTTATGGTTGAAGAAGCTAGAACTTTCTCCCAGTGGGTATGCTGCAGGGAGGGGCCAGGGATCCTCGGATTGCTGGGCCTTGAGTGTGCTCACAGGACGGTGGGCCATCAGGGGCAGAGTCCCAGCGTCACGACTCCTGCCGCCTGCCAGCCCTGAACTGAGGTGTCTCAGGGACCTGCTGTGGTATTATGAAGTAAGAGGTCCTCAAAGTGTGACCATGAGACCCCTGGGGCCCCAGAACCTTTGCAGGAGTCTCCAGGGTCAAATCTGGTTTCATAAGAACATGATATTTGCATTTTTGCTTTTTTTCATTTTGCTTATAGATGTCCAAGGGAGTCTCTAGAGGCTGTGTAACATAATGACATTGTCACTATGATAGTTAATGAAATTTGAGTTTTTGTATTCCGTGGGTTTTAGCATTTTCTTCCCCCCCCCTCTATTTTATCTTTTTGAGATAGGGTCTTGCTCTAGCCCAGTAGCCCAAGCTGACCTGGAATTCACTACATAGTCTCAGCCTTGAACTCAGGGTGATTCTCCTGCCTCTGCCTCCTGAGTGCTTAGACTAAAGGAGTGCGCCACCACGCCCAGCTGTTTTAGCATTTTCTTGGGTTAGGTTTCTGGTAGTCAACAGCTATAGCGCACACATAAATAAAAGGTCTTTTTTATGAGTGTAGAAAGGAACTTGAGTAGGAATACAGCTCACTTGGTAGAATGCCTGCCTAGAATGTGCGAGGTCTTTTTTTTTTTTTTTTTTTTTTTTTTTTTTTTT